>KN486660.1:11713-38913 GCA_000787095.1 Periophthalmodon schlosseri
TACATGTAGAACACCCCCAGCGTGATGTCACTGCAAAGTATTGACAGCAAATAGATTTAGTTTTGTCGTGTTATGTCATGTTGTGGAAAATTATAGCCATAGGAACAACACATGGAGACAAGCAGGATGGAGCTTTCCTCCAGGCCAAATACAAGTCAGGTTTGTGGAGATGCAAGACCAGAGTAAGGATCCACGTTTAAGATCTAACGTTCCTAAAGTTTTTCAATGCAATAAACACAACCAAAATGGAAAAAAAAAACATGCTTTTATATAACTTTTGGCTTTTAAGTTACATAGTGTGACTTTAATGAAATTGAAGGATTGAAAGGTCTCGGAGTGACCTGCTTTAGAGAGACCGTCTGGTTTAGAATGACTGGGTATTTACTCAAGTAGGTTTGGGCTTAAAGACTCACAAATGCATGAATAGTTTATAGAATGGATACAGGTAAAGACGTCAGTGGTGTGGGGAAGAGAATTATTCATTTGTTTGGAGAAAATATATCTACCATGGACTAGATCAGGGGTGTCCAAACTGCAGCCTTCAGACCATTTTTTCGGAAATATTCTGCCATAATCTAAATAACTAACATTTTGATATGATACAGGTCTAAAATAAATGTCCCAAGACTTACCACTGTGTTTCAGGTGACATCGCAACATTCGATAGGGCAATAATAGTTTATACAGATGGGGGCAGCTAAAATTTACATTGCTAAAATGCTGATTTTTGTTGTAATACAAGAAGTTAAGTTACGAGAAGAAGGTCTAGTCACTCATAGAAATGATCAGGTTCAGCATTTGTGAATTTCACTTTTGTATATTTCACATTCTTGAATCTGAAAACCACCAATTAAAGATGTGATGGCTATTCAGACAACCCTGGAACCCTGGTGGTGAAGAGGAGGAGATGGAGAGGCTGTGGAGGCTGGTGTTTGTGCTGCTGTGGTAGTGAATCGATATGAATGGCTCAAGAGGTGATAGTTTGAGAAGTAAAAGGAGCAGGGAGGTTAAAAAAAAGAACTTTGGTCTCATTATTTTGACGGGGACTTGTGGAGCTATATTGAGTCACTTGTTTTATAGATGTTTTTTCTTAAATCAAATGATGGATGGATGGATTAAACTTGAAGAAGAAAGGTGCAGAGGCCAGATGAATTTGGGTTAATGCCTTTCTATTTATAATTAAGATTTCATACGCGTATGCCTGCTCCATTAAGGTCTTTTTAATGTCAGCCAAAATAACGATTAATATGCGTTTAAATTTAAATTAGGTGGAAAGCAGTCCCAAAACTGGACCACCTCCTTGAAGTCACCTTCCCGAAGACGCCGCAGGGACGTTGTGGTCTCCTCCGTCTCCTCTGTCTCTGCTCTGCTCGTGATGTGATTGTTATAGATCCAGTTTGTGCTAAGCCTCGTTAGCTTCAGCTCCGAGATTAGCCCAGGAACCAAATCCGTGTCCACACATTACATTCCATAATGTCGGAATCGTCCCTAACAACCAGACGGACCAGACCAGACGTTTTCTTTGTTGCAAGGTTTCAATAGTTAGTCTGCAGAAGATACATATTGCTCAGGTTAAAATGCACCTCCTAATAGTTACCGTATGTTAATTTAAATACACCCCAAAATATAATGCTGGTGTAACGTAGACTGTATAAAGAAGTGGACTAAGTGAGTGTGACGTCACCCATAGCGTTTGGCTCCAGTCAAATGAAGCTCTTCGAGGCTAGCGGTGTTCTAGCGAGTGCTATATTTGGAATTCTGACCTCGAGTATCATAGCAACCAAAGAGCCAATCCAGAGCAAGGCTGTTGAAGGTAACGCCCCTTCCCGCCCGCACCACTGGTTTAGGAGGGAGTGGGTGCTTAGCAATGCTGTTAATCAAACCTGTTGCTAATGCTAGCGGGAGTGACCTTGGGGAATGAAGGCGCCTGAGTTGTCCGTTATTAATGTTCATATCTTGGTTTATGGACACAATAGCGAAATAAAAATACATGGATGATTTAGAGCGTGTTAATATGAACATTTTAAGACCAAAATGACGAGCCTGACAGCAGCAGTTACAGAGAGAGGGGCGACAGTTTTCTAATGTAAAGTGAACTGGAGCCAGATACAGAGAGAGGGCGACAGTTTTCTAATGTAAAGTGAACTGGAGCCAGACTCGATGGAGCCGGAAGCGCGCCCATGATCACTTCCTATTTGGAACGCACAGCTAGCGGGTTAGCTATGCCCTTTATATATACAGTTTATGTGTTGTAATCATGGCTGTGTGTAAAATATTGACACCGGAATATGCTGCGATCCACAACATTTTAAGACCTTACCTCAACAGGCTGAAATGTTTACTATCGATAGTTTGAGATTTGGATATTAAAAGTGCGCTGCATAACTTTTATCGTACTTTTATGGAGATAGATAAAGTTAATGCCATACTGTGGAACGTTCTTGGCAAAACAATAACATCTCCTTGGCGGACACTTTACCGGATAAGTTACATGGTGCACTTTTAAGCTAATTGAATAAAGTTCTGTTTACTTTACGAGGTGAACTGAAATAAAGAAGTTTCAGTTTGGAGAGTTGCAAATTTGTGAAAAATGTTGCTTTTATTTGATATACAGAAATTGTACAGTACACACGTGGAATTTTGCGATATATTGATACAGATAAACTATAAAAAATATCACTACTTAAAAATTTAAATGCAGGATTTTTTTGTTTGTATTTTAGTTTATCTGCACATACATGACATTTTTAGATCAGTTAGAGCTCGGATGGAGCGAACAGTCATATACGCTAAGTTAAAATTCTATATGGTATTGGAGTTTCAATGCATTTACTACAAATTACTTTGGTCTCGGAACTGGATCAATACTGTGATACTTATTTTTACTGCATTATGTATTGAAACATCTTACACAGAAATAGCACTTCATACCAGTGGCTTAAAGCTGACCTATTGTGCTTGTGTCTGCTCTATAGTGGATCATTATGTTATAATTTGGACATTTTAATTCGCAGTATTCATCTCAAACGACTTAATAAAAGAAACACTTTCACTGACTTCCGCGTTAGAAAACTGTGGTGTCCAATGGGAGCTGGCGTCGCTGTAAATGTCGTCACAACAAAGCGTCGGCACCTCCAATGGACAGCTGCACATCACACTAGCAAGCAGCGGATTTTTTTTTTTTCATTTGTACCAAAATGACTACGCGACGTTGCTGAATCCTACGTGTATCACTGATTAAGAAAATAAAACTGGAGAACGAAGTAAGTACAGAGCAGTGGGCGTGTGCCGGTGGTGGTGAAAACAGGGATTGATCGGCAAAATGGCGTCGTAAAAATAAGCGATTAAAGATTACTTCAACATGCACGAGTCACTCCAAATACAACTTCAGATGAGTTCAGGTGAGGGGAAACAACTATAACATGGTTAAAAGTTCTGAAAAGTCCATTTTGAGAATACGTCTGCTTTATGTATTCTGTCCCTATACCTTGTTTGCTCATATTTGTGAAGTGTGTCAATAGAAGGTGGACAGTGTATCTGGAGAAATGCTAATGTTACAGTGGACGGGTTTAGCGCTGGTCACTGGAGCCTGCTCATGTCTGTCAGTACATCCAATCTCCGCAGCTAACCTAGCTCGACTAAGCCTGTCTAAGCTCTCCCCTCTCCTGTCTGTGTCTGTGTCTACTCAACCATCCAACGCAGACCCACCCTCTAACTGCATGCTCCCGGCTCCCTCCTCTCCCCTGGTCTGCTCCCTTTGTTTTGTACCGCCAAAAGTAGTTTTAAAGGGCCAATGTAACGCTATTTTCTGATCTATGTTATAATCATCAAACTCATCAAAAACATACCCAGAGTTGTGTTTTGTTTCATTCACACGTCTAACACACAAATCTTGCATATTTAGGCTGAGTTCTTTCTTGAACTGAAAACACTCCGTTCCACCTTGTGATGTCATGTGGTGGTACAGGAAGTGCTCTATTGTGTTTTTAAACTCCACACACCTTCACTAGAATCATTTGGGAAATTTCAGCCCTGGAAATGCCAGTCTCTGCAGAACTAAAGGTAAAATGTAGCTGTTAACTTGAAAACTACTGCTTCATGACATCACAAGGCGGAACAGAAGCATTTTGACTTTGGAGATGTAGACAGCCCAGTAATTCAGAATTATTCAAACATATGTGAATGAAATAAAATACAACTCCAGTTATGTTTTTGAGGAGGTAACAACATTCTAACATGGCTTAAAGCTCACATTAGTCAGTTCTGCGCAACATAGGACCTTTAATCTAGGCAAAAGTAGTTAGTTAGTAGCTAGTTCAGTGTGGTTTCTAACTGCATTCCACTTAAGTACATTTTGTGGCATTAAAGGTGCACTATGTACGCTTTCTGGTGTCTGTCACCTGCTTGCATTGTCTCGTGAAAACTGTATAGAGGTTACGCAGATGACATCACATCTCAGTATTTATGGTGAGTTCTTTTTGGGGGGTTTGAGGGATTTTTTGTTTATTTGTGGCAGCTCATGTCTTTTAGTGAAACAGTCTATTTAAAATGGGTTACTTGGATTTTCTTGCATTATTTAAATCTTAATTAGTAGCAAGTAAGTTCAATATTATCGTTTATCACAAGATTTCTCTGTAGCGATATCCTATGCTCTTCAAAATGTGTCTCGTGACGGGCCTGATCACAACCTCTGGAGCTTTATTAGTGAGTGGCCTCATCATATGAGTGTCAGTGGTGAGTAACATTTTGTCTGTTGTGCTGTTCATCGTTCTGCCTCAGTACCACTCAAAATGTCAAAATGTTGAGGGTCATTTTTCAAATAAAATGATGTCATTGCATAACCTCTATCGCTTCGCCTGGAATGTTCCGCAGTATAGCATAAAGTAATCAACTGCTTGTCTCCACTGATGCCATTTTGTGGGACATTCCAGTAACGCTGTAGTCCGTTAGTCAACCGCATTTTTTATGATCGATCAGTTATGTTATTGGGATTATACAGATTTATATGGACCACAGTTGAAATGAGAACGCGTGAGTTAGCTTTGGTTTTGGGAGTGTTTGGACAAATGTTTTCTCAGACTTATTTGGTTAGATCTCTTGAGCAAAACAATCAAGGTCGTACCCAGATCAGATATACGCTAGGTTTATACTAACTGCTGCTATGACAACTGCAGTGGGTATTTGAGGAAAGCTTGGTCTTAACGACATGTTACAAGCCCACAGTCTAAGTATTCTGTCAGTCAGTTTAACCGCAGATAGAGGTTTTATTAAAGAGCCATTGTGTAACATTTAAGCAAAGTTTTAAGTCATGGCTAAGCTTGCTCATGGTTAGGACGCAGGTTGTTCAAGTTAAAGTCAGCAACAAAAACACCTATAGTGAAATAAAAGAGTTACTTTTTTATTTGAGTCTATAATGGCTGAAATGTTACACAGTGAGGCTTTAAGTGGATAGATTTTGGTGCTTAGACCTTAGAGATGTTGTTGAGGAGAAGAGGAGAGAATGTAATCTATATAAAGGACATTGTGGAGAAGATGAGGAGGCTAATGGTTCTGCTGTTGCTATGGTAAAGAAGAGGGGGCGAAAACTCGTAGGTGATTGGTTGAGAGGTGAAGGTGTTGTTCAGATCACACACGTCTAATGACTCCAACACGTGTTTAATGACTAGAGATGCACCAATACAGCTTTGTCAGTTCCGATACCGATTTCGATACTATTGGTTTAAATATGTGCTGATTCCCAATCTCAACCGATACCAGTGCAGAGACTGAAAACCGCATTTATTTTCTTTATACAAAAAATAAAATAAGACAAAGCCAATCCAAATGTGTTATGTGGATGTTATTTATCTTTCAAGTAACTACAGAACATCTTTGTATGAATAAAAATTAAAACATTACGAGACTTTCTGGGCCAATTACGACCAGAAAATAGTTTTATATAATCAATTTATATGCCAGACTGGGATATCCAGCAAATGTTTCAGTATCGGTGCCGATATCTGATACCAGTTTCGGACTGGCGCATCTCTACTCCGGTCTGTGTGGCAGGGTGCAGAGGTCAGTGTGGCAGAGATCAGTGTGACAGAGGTCAGTGTGGCAGGGTGCAGTGGTCAGAGGTCAGTGTGGCAGAGCACAGAAGTCGGTGTGGCAGGGTGTAGAGGTTAGTGTGGCCCGGCGCAGAGGTTAGAGGTCAATGTAACAGGGAGCTTTGATTTTAATGACTTTCAAGTGTTGCTGGACCCGTGCGAGTCCCGAACTGCACCTCATTTGCAGTTAGTGTACGCCCGGCATTATTTGGCTATTACTTGGCGTTTTTGTGTTGCCTTGCTAGGGCCACATGTGTTACTTTTATAAATGCTTTATGCCTGTTAACCCCACTAGCGTGATCTGAAGAACTAGTAGACTCCACACTAATGCTACGAGGAGTCTGGTCGTCTTGTTAGTGAAAGACTCTGCTATATGCCATGACATTATCATCCCATCCTTATGTACAGATATCGAATATTCCAGACTAGGGTTGTCCAAAAAATCAATACCCAAATACTAATTGATATTAAACCTAGTATTGGAAGTAGCTACTCATTCATTAACTCACAAGTGTAGTGTTGATCCTTTTCAAATTTATTACAAGACCACATGGTAACATAAAAACTACTATTGAAATTGGTATCGAGCAAGCTTTAGTATCGTGACAACACCGTTCCAGACTGTTCCAGTATCAACGCCTGACTTTTGACTCTACACTACTTCCCTCTGCAGTAGCTCCTCTTTCTAATCTGCTTCTCTCCACCCCTCGGCTCACTTGTGCATGCTGTACCTGGCTCTCCGGTCGGCCCTTATCTCCCTCCCTGAAACTGAGCGCTCTTGTTTCTTGGCTCTTTTACTAAAACTCTTTCGTTCTCAGAAAGTTTAGCCTTGGACTTTCCCCCCGCCTGGCCCTCTGCAGCGGATTATCGGGTTTGAGTTACTGGTCAGTCCGGGTTAGAGTTGTCACGGTGCCACTAGATACAAACGGTGGCAGCCAATGACAAACTCTACAAATGTCTGAACAAGGAAACCAACACCTGCTATTTGAACTTGTTACCAATCCGCAGCCTATTATTCTGTCAATCAATATAACCGCAGATGGAGGATTTTATTCATTGCGTAACATTTAAGCAAAGTTTTAAGTCATGGCTAAGGAGAGGCAAGCTTGCTCACGATCAAGTTGTTCAAGGTAAATTCAGCAACAGAAACACCTATAATGAAATCCAAGAGTTATTTGTTATTTGAGTCTATAATGGCTGAAATGTTACACAGCGTGGCTTTAAATTGATCTATTTTGGTGCGTAGACCTTAGAGATGTTGAGGATAATAGAGAGAATGACATTATGGAGATGCTGAGGAGGCTAATTGTTCTGCTGCTGCTATGGTAAAGAAGAGGGGCTTCAAAACTCGTAGGTGATTGGTTGAGAGGAAAAGGTGTCTGGCTGTGATTGGCTGATGTCATAAGATCTATGAATGCACTAAAAACTATGAGTAGCTGTGTTATAGTGTAGTATAGTAGTGTTCTTCGTCGAAAGTCCGATATCTGCTCCAAACCTCATGCCTCACTGAGGATTGGCTGTAGCCCCTAGCTTAAAAAGTTCAAAGTTAATTGATGATTAGAAATGGCGTAATCTTGGTCTTGATTAAAATTTTGTTGCAAATCTAATTATATGTGCAGCTTCAGAAGGTACATTTTGTTAGGAATCCTCATGTGTTAGCTTAAATTCCACACAGAAATGCAGTCATTTCTACAGATGAAGGACATAGAGTGAAGCGTGGTGAAGTAGAGTGAAGCATGGTGACATGGCGACTGATTTCGCTGAGGTCTGAAGGACGTGTGCATTGCTGCTTTGATGACTCCATCTCATATGGGCTTTTATGGCAGCGCTCTGCAGTCATATCGACTCACAGTGCTGACCAAGCATGTTCTAACATCAGGAGCAGAGGAGCAGAGCACTGATCTGTGGACCAGTGAACACCTCCACTTAGCTCTGACTCACAATGGCACTGTGTGAGGTCTTGAAGGGGACATATGCAAAATGGACTTTTAACGTTGTTCCATCATTTAAAAAAAAATCTGACCACTGAAATGAATCATTTCTGTTTATAAGGTCGTCCTTTTCCACGCAGTCTGAATTCTGAACTGTGTTGCAATTTTCACCAGATTGTTGCGTCATAGATTGGAAACCCTTGAGTCTCTGGCAAAGGTTTAAATACATAAACCGTTTTCAAACATGTTCTGGGCATTATTAAACACAGGTTGTATTCAGTACAAACACAGAAATATAGTAGCACGAGGCCCCATTGTGAAATGGTTGTTAAGAAGCTTTTTTTTCATGGTCCTTGCTTATTGTTGACAACATAGGGAGCTCAAACACAAATCTAATGGCTTGGTGTGATTTCATAAAGACAAGTCATTTATTGAACAATAAACTTAGATTTAATAACTGGCACTTAGATTATGAGATTATGAGAAAGTGGTGACCAGTGGTTTTCAAACTTTTCACATCAATTACCTCCAATAAAATATCAGCCTGTCTGAGCCATCCGGAACAAACCACACGGTGAGACAGATCTGGATCTTCATTCTAAATCAAACAAATACAAGTAGGAGCATGCATTTCACCAGTGGTACCTGACCACTGATCCAAATACTACTGGCCGTGAAGAGGAGGAGATGGAGAGGAGAGAAGGTGCATTTATGAAAGTGACTTGAGTAGTGATTGGTTGATGGCTAACTGTAGCAGCCTGTGATTGGCTGACATTGACAAACAGGAGAATGTCGCCTTGGTTGAATTCACATTGAAGACCACAGTTTTTCATTTACTTTTCATTTACTTAACCATACCACATCCAGGGCTCCCACACTTTGCTTGAAATTATTTTCCAAGACTTTTCCAGGACATTTTTAGTTATGTAATTACGGCGTCTACAAACAGATGACAGTTATAATAAAGATGTAGTCTAAGCATAAGTCTCTATGTCTAAATGAATTATACACACTATATTTTATGTAGATCACCAAACAGATTTTCTGGTCAAATTAGACACATGTGAACCCAATCATACAATAAACAAGCAAGTGGTGACAAATCATCCTCCACATGTGAATGGTACTTTGTGATTCTAGTGTTGTATTTATAACACAGGAAAAGTCCTCCCCCAATGTAATTTCCAGCATTTCCTGAATTTTAGAGGAGTTTTTTATTTACTTTTCTTAAAAAACCTAACTGCTCTAATAGTTGGCAGTAAAAGTCTCTAATTTGACATCCAATAATACAGCAAAGCAAAGTGTGGACACATTTTCAAGGACAATATATACATTCTCCAGGACATTTAGCCTTTTTTCTCATGTGCATTTTCCATGTCTGCAAAACAAGCCAATCATTTTCCAGGTTTATCGAAATTTCCAGGATGCGTCCGAACCCTGACATTACATATTGCTCAGTTGTAGTACTGACTGTTTTATGGTAGTTGCTCCATGTCGCATTTCTGTTGTTTCTCTACTTGAAAATCAAACTAATTTTAGTCTTGTGCCCAGCCCAACTGTCTTTCTAAATGATCTCTTTGTAGCAGAGAGCCTTGTTCTGCCTTCCCCCTGTAAACGTCTTGTGTGCGTTTGATCATCCTCACTCACTGAAAAACATATTTACAACTGACAGCTGCACACATCTCACATTCATTAGAGGAGGCTATTTCTGGATTTTTTTTTTTTTTTTTTTTTTGAATTGAAAAGAGAAGATATGAGAACAGAAAGGTGGTGTAGGCGAGGGGTGTATGTTGTTGTTGATATGCAAATGGCACTTTTGAAGCTATCTCTATTTAGTATTATGTCTAAGTATTAATGGCGCTGTACCTGATCTTAAACGGTTTGGAGTGGTCCAATTATTTTTAAGCACTTTTCACAATCTTCAGAGGCCAAAGCAGAGTTGTACCATCACTGTAAAGCTAACAACAACTAGCATCCTTTGAACTGTTGAAAAAATCCAGGAATCATTCTAGACGTTTCCCTTGGCCGGCGTCGTTAACAGTCATGCTCCTCGGCCTATAATGTACTTTTAATGGCCCAAATGGAGCCTTAACAAGTTACAGTCTGATTTCCGAATGCGTTACGCAGTGACTTTGTGCCATTGAGCAGAGTCCGGGCTGGTTCAGAGCGCAGCGTTGGACCCCAGCCAGACGAGGGAGACACACGATTTATTGTCGTCCACTTAGCAGGCAGTGTTCTAGACAAAAGTGCTCACACAGGGGACCAATCTACCGCTGTTACTCAAAGAAGAAATACAGTGACAGAGAGGTTAGAGAAAGGCTACGGTAAGGATTACTCTGCAAAAAACAAAAATGCTTCATCATCCAAGAGGTTCTGCCAATTTAAATACTTCCCAAATCTTTAGTACTAGTGCTATTGAGGCCAATGTTTTCAATTTAATATCCTTTGTCATTCTTTTCTATCAACTTAGAATAATGCACTATATATGAACACTACATTTCTACATAAGAAACACCAGGAGATGGCTGTATGAACCATAGACTGTATATATAAATGGACATAGCTAACCTGCTAGCCACCGTGTTCCAAATAGGCAGCGAGCATCAGCACGTTTCTGGCTCCATTGACTCTGGCTCCAATTTATTTTACAAACTGTCGTTCCTCACTCTGTAATTGCTGCTGTCAGACTCGTCATTTTGGTCTTTAATGTTTGTATTAACCTGGTCTACATGATTGTTGTGTTTTTATTTCGCTATTTTGTGCGTGATTCAAGATATGAACATTAATAACAGACCAATCAGGCGCCTTCTTTCTCCGAGGTCGCTCTCGCTAGCATTAGTAACAGGTTTGATTGACAGCGTTGCTAAGCGTCCGCTAAACCAGTGGTGTGGGCGCAAAGGGACGCTACCTTCAACAGCCTCCCTCCGGATTGGCTCCTTGGTTGCTATAATACTAGCGGTAAGAATTCCAAATATGGAACTCGGCTCCAAATTCACCCCTTTAACCGCTCTAGCCTCGATGAGCTTCATTTGACTGGAGCCGAACGCTACGGGTGACGTCACACCACTTAGTCCACTTCTTTATACAGTCTATGGTGTGAAGCAATTGGAACTTAGCAAGAACAATAGCTGCTAGCGTTCCAGTGGATTAGCTGCGCAGTGAAGCCAATTTAAAGAATGAAATCATCCAAAGGAGACTGATTAAAAGTGTACTGACTTTAAAAACATGGAGGAGCTTCATGGCCTACCGCACATACCAGTAGGATGTGAGGGGTTGGGAGACAGACTAAATATATGGCATTACTTAAGCATGTGTGACTGAAGCGCTGGTCTGTTTTTTAATATAAATTCTTCTTGATATTGTTTATATATGAAAATCTTAACATGATGGCGACAGCAGCTCAGTTGGTAGAGTCTTTGTCCACTGATCCGAAGGTTGGCGGTTTGAATCCCACTCTTGACACAAACATCATTGGTGGAGCGGTCAGATCCACTGGCCCACAGGTTGGCAGTATGATTCTTGCTCCTACAGATGAATGCTGTTGTTGTGTCTTTGGGCAAGACACTTAACCTGCCTGCGTACACTGGTGTATGAATGTGTGTGTGAATGGGTGAGTGGTTCCTTGATGTAAAGTGCTTTGAGTGCTTTGAAGGTGGAAAAGCGCTATATAAAAATGTGATCATTTACCATTTACCATGAACTTAGATGACCTTCCCAACTGACATTTTCCTAATGTTGTTTATCAAGTGACAAAATTCCTGTTCCTTAAACAATGGCATCCTTTTTAATTCATATGAGTAAATATTGTATGTGATTTCTCAAGCCTGATGAGAGCCTTGATGTGTTCACACTGTGCAGTGGTTCACACGATCAGTCAAGACTACGACCAAACTTTGTCTGAGTAAATATCAAGCTCTATAGTTTCCATGTGGGAAAGTTACCAAAGTTGCACTGGTTAGCTGAAACTAGCATTACATGCTAGTGGTATTATTCTGGCAGAAGGAGGGTTCCAGTGGTCAAAAATCTCCATGAATCTCTGCTTTAAAAGTATAAAATTTAGTTGGATCTCGGGGTCCAAAAGTCTGCAAAACTCAAAAAAAAGTTGCCTACATCACCATAGATTTAAAGAAGGGGGTATTTTAACTAATTAACTAAACTAACTAACTAGATGAAAGAAGAAACACAACTCACTAATTCATTTCTCTCCTCATGGTGCAGTTTTTAATCCTGATAATGAGTGTCTTTGGACACCTGAGTGGTGCTGGCGGCGGCTACATGCTGTGTGTATAGGACAAGTTCATTATCACTTTGAGCTGGTGGTCAGTGCCGCTCACACGTACCCAGAGAGAGAGCCGGGATTGGGGCCCGTGTCCCTGAATACCCCCTCTCATGTGCTGATCCACATCTGCTGACACTTTTGTGCTGCATGTATGTGGTGGGAGTTGTAATAAGGGACCACTATCACGCCTCTGTTATTTTCAAGGTCATTGTATTTGTTACAACAACTTGTAACCATGTTAATATTATCAATGTCATCAACATTGGCCTTGTCCCAACACGCGTACTTCTCTTCGCAATTACAGCAAGTGTGGAGCGATACGGACTTCAGGCAAGTACATTCCCCACAATGCATTTCACTGGACTGTTTTACTCTGTTGGATGTTTTGCCTCACCTTGTTTACAACGTGATTTCCTAAATACGTCAATTATTATTTTTATCAGCTTTGTGCCCGTGTGTTCTTTCAGAAAATGCACACTTCATTGAAGTGCGTAGTGTGGCTATGGGGACAGGGCATAGAAATCGTAGAAGCCACATAAAAGCTTGTCAGATGCGACGTGAGCAACAGCAACAGATGTCATCCCAAGATGGCCGTCGCGTCAGACAGACACAACGACAGAGACTTTAGTTTCTTTATTTGGTCATTCCATTTCTATAAACAACGAAGCAGGAAAAAGGATCATCCTTTCATAAGTAAAGTTCACTGCACTCAATTTACAGCTTCAAATGTATTAGTTTAGCTAAGCTAACAGCCAATAAATGTAAATGTAACTGTTAAAACTCCAATATTTAAAAAAAAATTAAAATAATTTAAAATAACAAAACCAAAAATAAATAGCAGAAAACTATTGTTTCCATTGACTTCAGTCCTCACCATTCATAAATGATTTGTTTAAATCCATTTTGACAGGTAAACTAACTGTTAAACTAACTTGAGTAGCTGCTAACGTCTACCACTACAGCTGCTCGATGCATTTAATATGGTGAAACTGAAAATCTTATTTCTTAATATAAAATATCCAAATTAACCCTATTGTAAAAATATATACATAGTGGCTGTTGATACAAAATCTAAAATATGTGGAAAAGTTAGTGAAACTTGTGTTTTGGTGGACCTCAAAATACATTGATTCTTATGGTAGAATTGGGACAGTGTCCTGTCCCAATATGGCAGTCATTCCGTTGGAACGAGCTCCATAGGCTCAGAACACTGGCGTGGCTTCTATGATTTCCCAAGAGAGCATTTCAAAAGACGGAAGTTTAGAATTAATGGATTGTGCGTTTTGACCAGTTTGTTTTTCCTGTTTCCATGGCGACACTGCAAGTTAGCTCTGAAATCCTACAGGCTTTTTATAACAACGCAACAGGCTTTCTACACCAAATATGGCAAAAGACGTTCCAGAGGAATTAGTTTGAGGGAGCAGTCACTCTGACTACTGACCAAAACAGCAGAGAGGCGTGAGAGCGAGGCTTAGGAGGAGCTGTGGCAGGCAACAACAGCTAAACAACAGGCCTACCACGACTGAGAGGAGCAGTGCATAAAATCAGAACGGGCATTGTTGGCTGAATCCAATGCTGCGTTCCAGTCGCCCTCCGAGTTCGGAACTCGGACCTTGGAGTGACGTAATCTCCGAGTTAAAAATCTGATGTCCATTCCAGTCGTCAAATCGGAAAAACAATGACCAGTATATTACAGTAAAGATTCATTAAAGTTATAAATACTAGAACTGTGCTCAAATCAGCCAAAATGAGGATCCAAATAAGTAAATGTAGTAACCCGGACATTGTTGCTACATTAACAGTTAATAAAGCAACGTTTGAGAGTGAATTTCTGCTTTTGTTGACATTGTACACGTTAACAACATTAGCATAATAGAGCGTAACAGTGCATTTATAACTGCAGAGGCTCAACATCCGTACAGGAGCAGGTTCACAGAAGCGGGTGTACAGGAGGGAGCAACTAAAGGCAAAACAACACAAGTATGATCAGTAATAATATCAATCAATAATATTAACTGTCAGATATCAAAGTTTATCCATACGCAGGGCACCACCATATTGGATTTTCTTAACTCGCACTCTGAAAAGTTCTCAGAGTTTCCAAGTAGAAATTCTGAGATCGCTGCGCGTTCCAACCTCCGAGGATGACTGGAACGCACCATAAGGCCTACCGCGAGAGAGAGGAGCAGAGGGCCAGGGAGGAGGCAAAGTGGGAAGCCTATAAGCAAAGAGAGGAGGAGTCACAGGCCTTGCTTCACAGCGAGCAGGAGTTGTTGTCCGAATTTAAGTCCTACCAGGAGAGAGAGGAGACTGCAGAGGAGGAGGCCGAGGAGAAGGTCTACAGCAAGAGGAAGAATGGAGGGCCAATGAAAACACCTTGCTCCAGGACAGAAAAAAGTTGGTGTCTGTGTAATCCCTCAGTTGCCCAGGTATGATTTATAGCAAAAGAAAAATTCAGTTCAAAAAACAAAGGGTCAAATTTAAGCCCGTCAAAAATTAGAAGAAAAATGAGGACCATGAGTGGAGAGAGAAAGAGAAAGCTTTTGTTCATGATTTGGACAAAATGGACAAAATCAGTGCTGGAACCTGCTCATACGTGTGGAAGGGTCTTTGGATGAGCCTCCTAATCAGGCTGAGGAGGAGAAGAAAACTGAGGAGGAGAAGAAAACTGAGGAGGAGAAGCCTGAAGAAGCTCTTAGTACTAATGTAACCACAGTCAAAGAGGTCAAGGATCCAAAAAAGTTTTCGAGTGAAGACCAGCTATTTAACCAGAACTGAAGAAGCTGCTTGGATGAGAGGTGTAATATCTTCTAACTCTAAAAGTTTTATCCAGTTGACAGAACTGAATTTTTCTTTAGTTATAAAAATGTTCATGAAGAGAGAGCAGGAGTTGTTGGCTGACATAAAGTCCTACCAGGAGAGAGAGGAGCAGAGGACTGCAGAGGAGGAAGCCAAGGAGAAGGCTACAACCAGCGAGAAAAGTGTCAGGCTGAAGAAAAAGCCTGGTTCAAAGAAAGAAAGTTGATGGAAAGAGAGGTGAGGTTCTCCAAAACTGAAGCCTTGAAAGATACAAAGCAGTAGACATCTAGTGGAGTGGAAGGCCAAAATACAAGCCTGGCTCGTGGAGAAAACGGAGATCATGGAGATCATGGAGACAGCAAAAAAAGCAAAGGGTCAAATTTAAGCCCGTCAAAAAGCAGAAGAAAAACGAGGACCATGAGTGAAGAAAGAAAGAGAACATTTTTGTTCATGAAGTTTCTCAAAGTGGACAAAATCAGTGCCGGAACCTGCTCACACGTGTGGAAGTGTCAAGGCCAAGGCTGAGGAAGCTCCTAGTACTAATGTAACTACAGTCAAAGAGGCCAAGGATCCAAAAGAGCCTCCAGCCAAGAAGGTTCCATCTACTCTAACTCCAACCAACAACAATGCAAGGAACAGCAACAAGAAGAAGGGGAATCATTAATAATACCTTCCATTTATATAGTGCTTTTCAAGACACCCAAAGCGCTTCACAATAACACACAGAACACAGTCACACATACGCACACACAAACATGGAAGTGGTTAGGTGGGATTAAAGGCCAGTTTAAAAAGAAATGTTTTGGGAAGTGAGTGTGGTCCAGAGTGTAGCGGCCTGGACACAGAAGGCTTTGTTTCCCATGGTCTGCAACCTGGAGTGTGGAACGGTGAGCTGAGTGGGATTAAGGTTAGCAGGAGCGGAGTATCTTGAAGAGTGTGTAGGTTTGTAGCAGGTCTGAGAAGTACTGACGGGCCTGGCCATAGAGGAACTTGTAGGTGAGGAGGAGGAGAGTTGTACTGCAACCGGTATTCTATGGGAAGCCAGTGCAGGTGGGCAAGAGTGAGGGTAATGTCTTGCCAGGGCCTGTTATGAGAGAGAACCCTGACAGCAGAGTTTTGGATGTGTTGCGAGATCCTGGACAAGACTCCTTGCAGTAGTCCAGGCAGGAGGTAATGAGTGAGTGGATAAGTGTTTGAGCAACCGAGTTTGGGAGAGATCAGTGGAGGTGGGAGATGTTGTGTAGGTGGTAAAAAGCAGATTTTGACACTGATTTGAGGTGAAGTTCAAAGGAGAGGGTTGAGTACAGGATGCCGACTGTTGGGGAGGGGCGGATGTTATTGTCATCAGTGGTGAGTACCAGATCTCCAACCTACTGGAGCAGTGGTCTGGTGGCCACAACCATGAGCTCTGTCTTGTTACTGTTGAATTTGAGGAAGTTGGATGATAGCCAGGTTCAAAGATCGGTGAGGCAGTTGAAGGGAGACTGAGGGGTGAGATGGGCGGACGACTTGGTGGAGATTTTAAGTTGTCTATCGTCGGCATATGAGTGAGTGCGTGTTTTTGTATGATTTGTCCGAGGTGGAGCGTGTAAATGATAAACAGAAGTGGTCCAAGCACAGAACCTTGTGGTACACCCTAGTGGAAAAGAGAAGAAGGTGAGCAGGAGCCATTGAGGGAAATGAACTGTTGTCTGTTGGAAAGGTATGATTGAAACCACGAGAGCGCAGTACCAGTCAGTCCAATGTATTTGGAGAGGCGGTCAAGGAGGATGGAGTGGGAGACTGTATCAAATGCAGCAGATAAGTCTAGGAGGATGAGTATGGTGATTTGACCTGAGTCTGCAGCTCTGAGTGGGTCGTTTTGGTTTGATGAGTGCCGTTTCAGTGCTATGATGGGGTCTGAAACCTGATTGGAATGGTTCATAGAGCTCATGGTTGAGCTTTTCTTCTGTGACTGAGCTAAACCATTTACCAACTCTGTGATTGGCTCTTCTCTGGTCATAGCATGAGACTTTGATGAAAATAAAAAATGCAGCAAAAATATTTTAATCTCTATATAATTATTCTGTGTTCGTTGTGCTGGGTATGTATTTTAGGGGAAAGACATTGTTGACCTTTTTTAACGTTGCAACTTGTTCGTAAATCATCACTATATTAAGTACAATATGCATGGACAACTGATACCTTGCAGTGACGTCATGCTGGGGGTGTACATACATGTATGTCTATGGTGGAATGCTCAGCAGTTGCCATGGTGACACAGTGCACATATTAGCAAACACTTTCAAAAAGTTTTAAGATTGTCTTCAGACAGAGCAGTACCTACAGTTTCACACCCTTAGGGAATGCTGGGGGTGAAAGTATCAATACAAAAATATGAAATCAAGTTGTTGTGATGGTTTGAAGTGATTGGTAAATGTTGATTCAGTGCAGGTCAAGCTCTAGTCTCAAACAAAAAATGTTTTCTATACATCTAGGCCTACATAATTATAAATCAAACAACGTGCTGTTGTGGTCTTAAGGTTGCTAGTGCTTGGATAGAATTTCAGCCTAATGTTAAACCAGTGGAGCTGCTAAATACTTGGGCGTTCATTCAGAAATATTCTATATAGTCTATGTATTTACCTGTAGTGATCCATCGAATTGTTCCATGGCTCTTTTATTTACATTTTTACATTGTTTTTGCTAATTTATCTATATGAACATTTGGTGCTGTTACCAAAAAAACATGGCAAATTTCCATGGTAACAATCTTTTTTGACATTCCATTCCAAGCTCTGTAGTACATAACACGCCCATAAATGGTCACATTTATATAGCACCTTCAAGGCACTCAAAGCACTTTACAATAAGGACACAGTCTCCCATCCACACACATTCATACACCAATGTGTGCAGATACTGAGGGCAAGCGGGCTAAGTGTGTTGCAGAAGAACACAACAACACTATTCCCCTGAGGGAGTGGGATTCTGTTATATATATATATCAAGTTCGTATTTTGGGATGTAGACTGTTTGTATATTTAAAGCAACAAACAACAATTTTTGTTTTTTGTTCTTAATAGCATTGAATGATCCTTTGAATGGCGATCCTTTTGTATTTTTGCATTTGTGGAGTTTAGTGTCCCCTTTTGTGGAATTTGTCTTCTGCATTTGACCCATCCTTCAGCCACTGCTACTGGGGCAACCTGTCAGGCGCAGTTGACAATCGGAGACCCATTTTCTTGAGCTAGGATCTTGGTCAGGAGTATCTAGCTGGAGGATCAACCTTCTTGCGTGTTGAGATATGGTCAGAGGTTTTGGATGTTCCCATTTGATATTTCTCGCTAAAATCCTGTATATCTAATAGCCTACATAACATAACTAGATATATTTTGTATTTTGCAGACTTGGTTTGTTGAGCGCTTGCTTTAGCCATTTTTCTTGGTCCAGATTCAGTCCAAAGTGGTGCCAGCTCTTGTCCATGCTAATCCAAATCCGACACAGTATATTGAGAGCCCTAAACTCTTCAATCGATCAACCCGCGTATTTTGGCCCTCTCTGCTCGCCGTATATTGCCATCTTGTATTCGCTCCATAGAAGGATTATTTATGCTTTGGGATATCTACTGCTGAGGTACATGTCAGGCCGGAGGGGGGAAAGGCGCTAATAAAAGACGAAATATTTACTCGCTACGTTTTATTGCCATGGGAATGATGCTTTGTGCATTTCTGTCGGCCTTATTTATGACCTGTATTTACGGTCACTTGAGAAAGCCAATGCTGGATGGTTAATATATTGTCCAATGTGCCTTGCGTTCTACTGCCTGTACCTACCGCCCTGCTAGCATCCTTGTTAGGGCAAACTGGTAATAGGTTGCGTTCACGTTATGTAATAAAATTATATAGTTTAAAATTGAGGGTTTAAGAGGCCCATATTACGCTATTTTTTTATCTATTATTTTATGTTGTTTCTTCATCAAAAACAGACCTGGAGTTGTGTTTTGTTTCATTCACACATGTTTAACAAACAAACCCTGCATATTTAGGCTGAGTTCTTCTCTCAAACAGAAAACAGTCTGTTCTCTGTTGTGATGTCATTTTGTGATACAGGAAGCGCTTCACTAGAATCAATTGGATAACTTCAGCCAAATTGCTGATCTCTACTGGATAAAATGTAAAAGGAGCTGTTAACAAAGAGCTGTCACAAAGTGGAACAGAGCATTTTAAGCTTGGGAGATGTAGACAGACTAATAATAAAGGGTTACTCAAACATGTGTGAATGAAACAAAATACAACTCCAGGTATTTTTTGATGAGGTAACAACATTCTAACACAGCTTAAAGCTCACAAGAGTCAATTTTGCGTAATATAGGACCTTTAAAGTTGAGGTGTAGGTTATAGAATATGATCTGGTTTGTGGTTAATATCTTTGTAATTACATTGCCAATCTACTTGACACAAAAAATTGACTCAAAGTCCACTGTCTTCTCTGTCAGCAGCAACTATTTTTTGCTTGCTAATCCTTGCAATACTACTGTAACTGGATTGGACAATGATGCGGTATCTTGACACAAGCCAATGATGGTTTGTCAAGGATTGAACCACTTTCCCTCTGGTTGGATAGTGAAAGTTTTACTTGCATGTGCCACTGTCAACCCTGGTTATTAAACATCAACTAAAGTGAAATAGTTCTTTCATTGGATGTGATTTTTATGAATTGGATTGTTGTCAGTTACCATGACAACTCAGAAGAATAATATAGTGAGTTTGTGAACCCAATGCTTAACAAAAAGTAAAAGATTAAGGGGGTTCTTTGCTTGGAATGTTCCACAGTAACGCATTGCAAACTTGTCAGTCTCCTTGGAGACGTGAATAACTCTAATACTATACTGTTGTTTTGGGCAACACAAAAACAATAATCTACGTAACTTTTCTGACTGTGTGTGGGTGCCAGAAAAGTTACGTAGTGTACCTTTAATAATTATTTTTTTATATTTCCATTTTTCTATTCAATAAAGTGTCATAACCCTAGAGTTATATTAGCTCCTTTTGTGAACGCGACCTATTACAATATTTAGCTAGCAGATCAAGCCAGGGCCCCAAGGAGACAGGTAAAGAGACAGCGGTGTCAAATTCAATGAGCGTCCTCGTTTGTCTGGTCGTGTCCACGTCCCAGTGCAGACCCAGGCAGCTCTCAATATACTGGACCTCTACTGGAGCATGCAGGGCAGAGCTCCCCCTGCATGGTACAGACTGCTGCTGCATGTCGCCCACAGTCACCCTCCAACCATACCCCAGACAACCAACCCGGTGCTCGACCCAAAACCGTACCCCCATCTAACGGGATAGTCCAGTATTTTGTGAAAAGGAGACAACAACAAGGGGCAGGAAAACGGTTCTCTACAATACATATGTGAAATGTGCAAGTTTGGAGGAGCAGACTGGAGCACTGACAGATATATCTTGTTTTAAATAAAGCATCAAAGACTCTATGTAAGTGAATAAGTGGCAGCGCTGTAGAGATGTTAAGTGATGATGTCACTTCCGGGTCCAACCAGAAACGTCACATCTGATTTCTAGCTTTGTTTTTGTTCCTTATTCATCAAACATGAGACAGTTACCTTTTAAATATGTAAATAATATAGTGATAATCCAGCATAACATAGCAGTGTGTGTATCTCTCTAACTGCCGGTCACCAATAACACTAGCTTAGCCTATCTTAGCTTCTTACCTCAACCTCCCTCGAACACTTTCTGTCACAGTTATAACCATAGATCCATATTTATAACCTTGGCAGCTTTAAACGACTGCAATCTCTTTTTAACGTGAAAAAAGTGGAAATTGTGAATGTTGTTTTCACTCATGTGATGGACCCAGAAGTGACGTTACACTAAACAACTCTACGGAAGACGCCTAAAATTAAAGTATCAAACCATTCCAATTCAGAATAAATAGCCTACAATAGAATCTGCAACTGTCGGTACTACGTGATTTCAAAAGATTTTTATGTACCGTAATTATCCAGGCCCGTCGAGAGTAATTTGGGGGCCCGGGGCAAGAAGCCACACATGGGCCCCCCCTAATATAAATGAGCAGGAGGAGTCATGTTACAACAATATCACTGCGCTGCTGCAGGTCCTTTTACAATTGCTGCAGTTACAGTGAAACATAAGTCCACATCTTCAGCTAAGCTCTTGTCTGCATCTCCAAACTGCACAGCAACGTTCCACAACAGGGACATAGTAAGTTCCTTGGTAACAGTGTGCAGCTTTACAAAATACTGAACTATCCGTGGGAGCATGAGTAGTCACCAGAATGGGACCACAGCAAAGGCATGAGCAGTTCACAATAATGAGAGCAATGGAGTGTCCTGGAGGAGACTTTCAAAAAGAAGCAATCTACGAAAATGCAAATACTCAAATACTGTTTACTCATGGTACTTATTACTAATTACTGTTTACTTATAAATGATTATAAATGGGCAAAAACCAAGCAACTTGTAACAAAAAGTGAAAACATAATAAAACATTTTCTTGCAATCTTGGCATTGAAAAAAAAAAAAAAAAATGTAATCCAAGTTACCTTATTGTCTCCTCTTTGACAGTCCATTGGGAACAGGCTAGGATGGGCTAAATGATACAAGACCATCATGTGGGTTCATAGATACTATTTATAATTTACAAATGAGCTTGGGTCTCTCGTTCGACGATTCAAGCATGGCTGTCTGCTACCTTCAGCTCACAACATGTTTGAAACTTCCAGTGAAACCTTTTGGGGGAGCAGCCAAATCTCGATTGAAGACCACGTTTGCCACAAGACTTTGGGACATGGATTTTGGATGGTATCCTAATGGAGCCATTTAAATCAAGCCATTCTTCATATGGATGATGTTTACATTAAAGTCATACAATGCTCTACTTTAAAAAATGTCTTTCCTAACTGCTTTTACCCAGAATTTGAATGCATACTTTGCCAGACCACTCCACACAGTGTAACACCTAGTTGCACTGTTTCTTTCTTCTCCACTCACTTTCCCAGCATGCATGTGTCCAGCCAGCTCCGCCCACTGTGACTGACTTGGCCCCGCCTCTGCCTCTCTCCTCCCCCTCAGGTATCATGACAAACAGGAAGTGACCAGTAACTTCCTGGGCGCCATGTGGCTCATCTCCATCACCTTCCTGTCCATCGGCTACGGAGACATGGTACCACATACTTACTGTGGCAAGGGCGTGTGCCTGCTCACCGGCATCATGGTACGTACTTTACTCTATTTACGTATTGTTAGTCTTATGTGTTTGGGTAAAGCGCTGTACCTGATTTTTTCTGTCTTAAAAATGTTCATTTCAAACGGTTTGCAGTGGTCCAAAGTCATTCCTCACTTTGCTAACGCACTCCTAGCATCCTGAACACAGCGATGAGTTTATAAGAGCTTTTCGCAACTTTCAGAGATCAGACCCGTCATAGTAATGCTAACAACAACTAGCATGCTAACGGTGCACCACCCTTAGTTTCTGCTTCACAGTCAATAAAAAAGACTTTAAATTGAGGAAGCACACAGGAGTTTCAAAGTGGTTTTACAATATATCTGTACTGGACCAAGACTCAAAGTGGTTTTACAATATATCAAGACCCATTTTACTTTATAACATGAAAAATATTTGTGTACAGCTCATTTAAGCTCATTTGATTAAAGGAGACATGTTATTCTGAATGGAGCATGTGTTTGTTGATGATGTGTGGTACCCAAAGGGAGCGGGCTGCACGGCGCTGGTGGTGGCTGTGGTGGCCAGGAAGCTGGAGCTGACCAAGGCTGAGAAGCATGTCCACAACTTCATGATGGACACTCAACTCTGCAAACGAGTGAGTCCACACTGCTCCCCCCGCCACACACAACGCTCTAGTTATACTCATTGGTGGAACATAACGAAGTAAAAGTAGTAAAGTACTTCGTTTAAATTTGTGGATACTTTTTACTTCACTAGATTTTAAGTATTTTTTATGATTGTGTGAGACCTGCTGAAAAGGCCGAGGGGTTTATTTTTAACACGTTCGTAGTTTGAGCAAACAAAAATTTAGAGAAAACGTTTGATTCAGTTGTTTCTGTTGAACAAAATTCCGCACAAAGCTTTATTAAAATCACTACATTTGAAGCCTTATAAGACCTCAAAATCTACACAAAATATTTTTACGTTTTACTCTTTAAGTACATTTTTAAACAGGTACTTTAACACTTTTGCCTTTTTCGGTGTGATACTTTTACTTTTACTTGAGTATTTTTTATTTGCTCCAGTATCTGTATTTTACTGAAGTAACAAAACTGAGTACTTCTTCCACCACTGGTTATACCTATTTACTCTGCTACACTGGGGCTATTCAGTCTGAGGTTGTCATAGGTGGAGCTTTATTGCAGACTCGTGGTCCAGAGTAAAAAACAGAGAGAAACAAAATAAAAACATACAAAACAAGACCTCTTAGACGACTACACCAGTGTTTCCGCAGCAGAGGAGTGTAGCCGATGGCACTGTATCCGATATGGATCAACAACAGAATCACTAAGTTTTCTGAATTATTCATAAAGCACATATATATTTATACATTACATTTCTTAAAACATTAAAACAGCAGCAGTGTAACTCTTCAGGACAAAAACGGTTCACTCACACTGGTCCATCTCACACACTTCTCTTCTTTTGTCCCTTATACATGACCAGTCAAAAGTTTGGACACACCCTCACATTCAGTGTTTTTGTTTTCTAAATTTTATATACATTCAGAAGACACCAAATTTATAAAGCAGGATATATGCAATTATGTAACAAAGAAAAACAGGTAAATAACGCTACTAATTTTTTTTTTTATATACTGTATTTTCCGGACTATAAGTCACACATTTTTCATAGTTTGGCCGGTGCGACTTATACTCAGATGCGACTTATATGTGAAATTATTAAAATATATCATTTCACATCTTTGTTATTGTCACCTGACAACTGCGCGAGGGCGCTCTAGGCTTGTACCAGTAACACAGCCATGTGGAAGCGGAAGCGGCACTTCATCTACTTCCGGAGCAGGCGGAGTTGTTCAGAAGCGACACCGAGGATGAAGAATTCAATGGATTTAGTGATTTTTTGTGAGCTCAAGTAAACTTGTTAGCTTGTTTTTATGCTGTATTTATCTGATTAAATGTTAATATCTTACGTTAACATACCAGACACGTATTCAGTTCGTTGTCTATGCTTCATGTAGCTGAATAAATATAAATGTGTTACGTTAGCGTGCTGTACTGATATTCAGCCTGTTGTTCTCTATTTTATTGTTATTATTATAACTTGCCTTTAAAGATAAAATGCCTGTTCTTGGTCTCAGATTTTGTAAAATAGATTTCCCCCAAAAAATGTGACTTATTGTCCAGTGCCACTTATATATGTTTTTTTAATTCATTATTATGCATTTTTTCACTGGTGCGACTTATACTCCGGAGCCACGTATAGTCCGGAAAATATGGTATATATTTTATATTCAAATCCTCAAAGTAACCATCTTTTGCTTTGTCAAAAAATGTTTAATAGAGTTATAAGTATATCTTACTTCACATATTTGATGTCTCCAGTATCTCTATAAGCTGTAGAAAGTAGTAAAAAAAAAAAAAAAAAAAACACTAAATGAGAGGGTGTGTCCAACCTTTTGACTGGTAGTGTAAATCATTGCAAAACTGGAGACATTGGTGCCACTAATGTACTTAATAATCTGGTGATAAACATTTATAATCACATCTGCTGCTGTTTTAATGTTTTAAATGAGCCTATACAGTTAAAAAGACTGGTACTCTCATTGGGCTCTCTGTAGAAATAGACATGAAATTAAATACAAATTTTGGTCAACTAAGACACCATGGACCGATTAATCGACTAAACAACTAAAGTCCTCCAGCCCTACTACCTACTGACTCCACAGAGGAACACACTGGAGTGTTCCGTGTGCGCTGTCCGTGGTGCTGAAATGACTGAAGTGTCCCTTGCCCTCGCCCTCAGGTAAAGAACACAGCTGCCAATGTACTCAGGGAAACATGGCTCATCTACAAACACACCAAGCTGGTGAAGAAGATTGACCACGCCAAGGTGCGCAAACACCAGCGCAAGTTCCTCCAAGCCATTCACCAGTAAGTCCCTCTCTTATCTCTATACGGCTAAGTGGAGGTATATGTTTGCACTAGTGGATATGGTGTGTGTTAGACTGGGTTCACAAAGGGTTAAAAAGGAGAGATGTGTTTTTGCACTAACAATATATTCTGTATTTTAGCACCGATCAGCCATTACATTATGACGAGGGGAGCGGTCCAGTGAATTCTAACGTCTCACTATGTTTAGGACGTGTTGTTTAGTATTTATTCATTTTATGATCTATTGATACTT
This sequence comes from Periophthalmodon schlosseri, assembly GCA_000787095.1. Classification (NCBI taxonomy): domain Eukaryota; kingdom Metazoa; phylum Chordata; class Actinopteri; order Gobiiformes; family Gobiidae; genus Periophthalmodon; species Periophthalmodon schlosseri. The sequence goes on from KN486660.1 coordinate 37,203, forward strand.
TGCAGTGACATCATGCTGGGGTGGGGGTTTTATTTCAGTTTATTTTAATGTTTATTTGAAGGGACAATGTACAGAGACAAGCTCAGAACATAGATGCATCATTATAGCTAAATAGCTAGTTTCCATGTGCAGTCACTGATTAGCAAACGCAGCCTGATATGATAAAGAAAAAATACAAAATGTTTTCGAGAGCCTGTGTTCAGGGTTTAGATGTTTGATTTTCAACAAGAGTGACTAACTGAAAAACTGTTGGCTAATGCTAGCTAACTCCTGACTGTAACTCCTGACTGTATTTGAGAGTTTATTTATATATCTGTTTATTTGAGTTGAACAGCACAGCTATTGTAGTTTCTAGCAAACTCAGTTCTTTCTGGTCAGATTGTGTTAAAACAAAGCTCAGATTAAAGTCTAACTTGAGTGACAGAACTTCAGACAGAGCAGTGCCGCAAGTTAGCTTCAGCGCCTCAGGCAATGTTGATGACATTAACTGCAAAGTATCAATTAGCAGAGTTAGCCTTGTGTGGTCATAATGTTACGGCTGAAGTTATTTTGTTGGTTTTATCTCCCTGATGTTTAGGAGCAGTCAAATATAAACAAGATCCAGGCTCTTTCTGTGAACTACACCGGATCATACTGGGGGCAATCTGAATAGTGGTCACACACGTTTATAAATAACAAAAATATGAATATTAAGAAAGATTACTCATTACTGAAATTCCAACCTCCACTTGTGCTGCTTCTTGTAGGGCAGAGAGTGAGAGTGACAGACTGAGCTAAAACACAGAACTCACTGAACTTTCCAGAACAGATATTTAGCCGTACTAGTATTATACTGTTATGGACCACTATTCACATTGACTTCCTTGCAGGACTGTTTGTAGTTCACAGAACTGGGCATAAAAGGTTGCGTTCATGTGAAGTCATAACATTGTAAAGGGCCTATACTTTAAAACTAAGATGGAGAGCAAAATTAAGAATTAAAGGAACTGTATGTAAGAGTTTGATTTTAAATTCCATAAACTTGACCTATCTGTGTCCCCAGATACAAGCTAAACATGTCCACATCAAATATAGCTTTGGGCACGTTGTCTCATTTATTTATGTTATAGTTATGCATTTTGGTTCTCAAGCTGATCCAGTTAGAAAGCAGAATGAGTCTGTCATTTGGGTTGCCAGTTTCAATGCAGAAATCCAGTTGGTTTAAACCTAAAATGACTCTCTCTGATCTGAATGGTCACTACCTAAACCCCAGCAGCTACAGCCAGGGTTGCATCTGGAGGTTCTGAGCTTTCACATGAGTCCTGTCCATATACTGAGAGTGAGAAAAACTTGTATGTGTCTCTATCTGCAGGTTAAAGCTCTGGCAACCCAGGTTCAGTTGTGATAGTAGTACATTTTTTTAAAGAGTAAAGAGTGGAGGCTTCATTCCTGGAACAAAAACTGTCTCAAAGTCTAACACGTTCACCTCAAATGCATTATTATTATTACTTTTATACCTACATCCTAACAAGTATTAATAAATGATCTGCTATTATACTCAATATACAGCCCTGCATTCCTTGGGAGACCGTGAAATACTTTCTGTGAACGCAACCAATTCTTCTACAACTGTATATCGTAAACGCTTGCCTATTTGTGACTTCTCCCCCGCGCGCATATCGTAGCATTGTAGCCCCGCCCCCAGCCGTGCTGCTCCCCCCCGACCCCGCCC
>KN486660.1:42063-55110 GCA_000787095.1 Periophthalmodon schlosseri
TCCCCGCTAGTGCCTGATTACAGATAAGACACAGGTTAGAATAGGACAGATCAGGATGTTTATGGAGACACGCTCTCACTATTACAGGCTGTGGTCTGTGCATAATATATACACTGTGGAGAAGCACTGGGAGGGCTGGAGAGCTCCTGTGTTATGGTCCCTCTCAATGCAATGGTACAGTTTATTATAGCAGCTAAAGAACAGCACAGTTGGTAGATGTGCTGTGCTAGCTATATTAGAGTAGTCCTGGAGATGGTTGTGGAAAAGGAGCTTGAAAGTCCAAGACGGTCCGGGGGTTCAAACCAGGAACGGTTGTGCTAACAGGAGAACAACACAACAAACTGCACCGTGTCGCTACTGGATTTAAAAGCCAAACTTCCCTATGTGCCACACTGAGATGATCCATACAAAACATGTGTCTGCTAACAGCAGCTACTAGCATCACTAGCTAGTGTAACAATAGGTAAGATAAACATGTGGCTGCTAACAATAGCCATTAGCATCACTCACTAGAGCAACTATAGGTAAGGTAAACATATGTCTGCTAACAGTAGCCATGAGCATCACTAGCTAGCGTGGCTCTAGGTAAGGTAAACATGTGTCTGTTAATAGTAACCTTTAGCATCACTAGCTAGCGTGGCTCTAGGTAAGGTAAACATGTGTCTGTTAATAGTAACCTTTAGCATCACTAGCTAGCGTGGCTCTAGGTAAGGTAAACATGTGTCTGTTAATAGTAACCTTTAGCATCACTAGCTAGCGTGGCTCTAGGTAAACATTAGTGACCATAGCTGTGGAGCACAGATACAGGCCTTCCATTGTGCTCTGCTCACTGCACGCTGCTGAGGACCAGGCCATGCCATCTTTACTTTGTCAGGACATGCTTTGATTTGACTCTGATGTTATACACGTTCAAAAGGCTCTCCTCCACAGAAGCATATTGCACTCTCTGGAAAAGCACTGATTTTTGTCCGTCTCAAACTGTCACTTAATGACTGTTAGAACAAGATCTGGTCTCTTCATGTATGTGGCTGCACAGTAGCAATAATATAATCAGGGCTCGGAGACATTTTACACTTGGTTACTGACAGCTCCTTATAGGTTTCATGCACACTTTGAGAGGCACAGCAACTATTAAAAACAATTGGAGGCCACTCCTGATTAAATCCAAATCTGACATGGATCAAGGCCCCACATCGCCTCCTGCTGGTACAGAAAATGAAAGAATTGCGCGGACACATGCGCAGAAACATGCGCAGACACATGCACAAACATGCGCACACACACGCGCAGACACTGTCTGCGTAAGAACTGTGTCCTTCGACATCTGATAACACCTTTGCTCTTCAGTCCAGAGCGCATTGATATGAGGGACAAAGCACAGTGACTGAGTGGCTAACACTCTCTCCTCATAGCAAGACAATTGCGAGTTTGACTCCTGGGCCAACAATAGGTCAAATCTTCCAGCTAAGGTAGTCCTTACCACGCCCAGCTTAAGAGCTGGACATGGGTCACTGGGTGCTGCACTGTAGCTCAGGAGCAGTGGGTGCAGCCTTATTACTTCAACAAATGTACAGAACCAGAGGCCCCAACAACAATGCAGTATCATAGCCTAGCATCCCAGTAAACTCCTCCACATGTTGAGAAGCGTCCCTGCCAAATACCAGATCTTGTTCAAACCATGAGAAAAAGTAACTGAAACGTTTTGAGTTGGTGCCTGCAGTATGCCTCTGTGATTTGCATGTATTGACTGGTTTTGCATTGATCCAAACCACAACAGCTTGTTTTGAATTGGACTGTATTTATACATATATAGCCCTCTTCATATATGTATACATATGGACACATAACAACGGCATATCTCTGTGATGCATGAAGGTTGCACTCACTTTTTACATTTACATTATGTGCTTGCCAAAACTCTTCTGACATTGTTTATTGTCCCTCCTCCTCCCTCTCTACTCCCATTGGTCTATTCTATCCATGTCCCGCCTCTTTCCTTTGTTGCCCCGCCTACTTCCTGCCTGCTCTCCGCCCACCAGACTGCGCAGTGTGAAGATGGAGCAGCGAAAACTCAACGACCAGGCCAACACCTTGGTGGACCTGGCAAAGGTACATTTCTCTCTGCCAATTGTTCCCATTTTAAAACAGTATAGAATTTCTAATGTTAATAATTCTAATAAGTAAAAGACTTTAATGCTATATTTGGATTATAATTATGTAGGTATGGTAACATTTTGCTGTGGCCGAATGGCGTTCCATAAATTATCCTAAAGCAGACTATAGCAGACAAAATGAGCTGAAAAATAGTAATGCAATGATGAATGATTATGGCTTATTACATTTAAAACACATCATGAGCCAGTGACATATATGTAATAACCTACTTAACCTTAAAAGGTTAAAGCACTTACATTTTTGTTAAAGGGGCAATACGTTTTATATGGCTAACTATCATTAGCATGATATGGTAGCAGCCTCTGATTGACGGTGAGGACGTAGAAATCAGCACAGCCATATAACGAATAGACAAAGCGTTTGATGCTAACGCTAACTGTCACTCGCTACTGTGCTAGTCTGGGAACGTTATAGAATTCTAAAGCTTGCCTCTTGCATTTTTTTTCCTGTAGCCGTTAGCATTAGCCCTCAGAAATCACAAATTATGAACCGTCAAGATGGTTTCAGCTTGTACCAATCCGTGTGTTGTTGAAATTTTACAAGTAGCCCATAGAACATAGATGAAAAGGCAGGAGTCTGGATGTCTTATGCAGAAGAAGTCAGTCATTTTAGATGAATATTGTGATTTAAAATGTGGAAATTATAGCATAATGATCCACGGGTGTCAGATTATAACTGTAGAGCAGACACAAGCACAATAGGTCTTCTTAAGTAACCTCTGTTGTACGTCATATTGAAGGACGTATTGAAGGACTGTGTGTAGGTCAGAAGGCTATGCACGAAACATATATTGATACAGTGTTCAAGTTTGACCGTACGTTTGACCAGCGTATAGTTTGACCCGATAACATTAGCTATTCTCTAACACCAGCCACCATATTTACATGAGGTCAAAGCATATTTAAAAGGAACAGCATGTAAACCTTTTGCCGTTTTATTTTAGCTAACATTTTGCGTGTAAAACTAGCATATGAGCTAAAGGCTAACACATTTTGATTTTTTTGTGGTTCTATTTAGAATCCAGCGGCCGCTAAATGTCCTCTTTTAACATGTTATTGATGATGAGACCACAAAAATGGAAACATACTGCATTTTTTCGATTCATTTTTAGACGTAACACTGGCTAGCCAAACTTCTGGATTGTACCAACAAACACAACATTTTTCGAAACTAGGAGGAAATATTGTCTTTCTAGTTTAATTCAAGGTTTATTTTAAGAGCTAACAAAATATTGCGTCAAATTAGGGCTTTATGTTAAGATTATTTACTATTTTACCACGAGGCATTCAGGTGCAGTGTGGAAAGTCAGTTGTAAGTTAGACCTTAGTGTCCTGTGGTGGCCTCTCGCTCTGACGTTTCAAAGGCCAGAGCCTGCAGCTTTGATGTGGTGCCATTTGGACCTATGTGTGGGCTCAAACAAACAGAAACTGAGCCCGGAGTAAAAACGTGTCACCTCTGAACACAACTCACGACAACTTGTTTGTACAGACAAGTCAATAAACAACTAAGTTTTCTTATGTTTTCACTAAATGCTCATTAAATAAAGCTGCACAGTGTAACTTTTCTAGTAGATGATCCATCACCTGCTTATCTCCGTTATATGTTTTTGCCTTGACTGGAAGCATTAAACCTATCTCATTTTGCGTTTGTGTGTTTTTTTATTGCTCAAAAATACCTGGAAAACACGCAATGTAATAGTGAGCAGGCGGAGATGTATAGGTTTTAATGTTGTCGCAATACTAAAAATTACTGAATTTCGATAGTTAGACTCGATACTCAATACTGATTCCGATACCACAATGATAATAAAGACAATAGAGAAAAGTTACATAGTGCTCCTTTAACCAGTATTTCAACATTTCAACACAATTTGAAAGCTTTGGTGGTCTTGATGCATTGTAATTACTTTGGCATTTTCCAGTGTTCTATCTTTCAAACAAACAACAAACAGCAGCCAACACTCCGAAATTAACTAGTATAATAAAAAATATTTGCTGTTCTACTAGGGATGCACCGTTACAATACTGGTATCAGATATCGGCACTGATACTGAAAATTTTGATGGATTGGATATCGGTTCGAATGAGAATCAGCTCCTCCAAATCTGAGGCCATGGTTCTCGACCGGAAAAAGGTGGCTTGCCCTCTCTGGGTGGGTGGTGACTCTCTGCCTCAAGTGGAGGAGTAGTTCAAGTATCTCGGGGTCTTGTTCACAAGTGAGGGAAGGATGGAGCGTGAGATTGACAGGCGGATCGGTGCAGCGGCTGCAGCGATGCGGTCGCTGTATCGATCTGTTGTGGTGAAGAAGGAGCTGAGCCGAAAGACAAAGATCTCGATTTACCGGTCAATCTACGTTCCGACCCTCACCTATGGTCATGAGCTTTGGGTAATGACCGAAAGGACAAGATCGCGGATCCAAGCGGCCGAAATGGGTTTCCTCTGCAGGGTGGCTGGGTGCTCCCTTAGAGATAGGGTGAGGGGCATGGTCACACGTGAGGAGCTCGGAGTAGAGTCACTGCTCCTCCACATCGAGGGGAGCCAGCTGAGGTGGCTCGGGCATCTGTTCAGGATGCCTCCTGGACGCCTCCCTAGGGAGGTGTTTCGGGCATGTTCCACTGGGAGGAGGCCCTGGGGAAGACCCAGGACACGCTGGAGGGACTATGTCTCCCGGCTGGCCTGGGAACGCCTTGGGGTCCCACCGGAGGAGCTGGAGGACGTGTCTGGGGTGAGGGAAGTCTGGGAGTCCGCGCTTAGACTGCTGCCCCCACGACCCAGCCCCGGATAAGAGGAAGAAAATGGATGGATGGATATCGGTTCCAAGATGTCAGTTCAGTCGATATCCCATTTTGGTCTATGAATTGGTGCAATAATACGATTTACTGGCAAATGTTGGTCCAAAACACCTCGAGTTTTTTCAAAGCTGTTACGAAACACATTTGGATCATTTTTACCGTACGCCATTTGAGTTTAAAGGAACTGCGCTGGTATCGGTTAATATTGGGTATCAGCAGATACTTAAAGCCTTAGTATCAACATCCGCATCGAAACAAAAAAAGCTGCACCGGTGCATCCCTGTAAACTACATTATACAAATCTAATCTACCTCTAAATTCAAACAAACCGCCTTCTATTGTCCCCCTGTGTGTCACTGGCCTGTGTATTGTGATGGACAGCACAGTGAGCGTCGGACACCCAAGTAGCGGTTAGCACTGTCAGTACTGCCTCTGCGCTAAGTGCTGATACATAGCGCTGTACGGATGCACTGCGATGCTAAATAACACAGACACTTTTCATTAGGTGATTGAGGCGCATAAAGAGCTGTTGGGGCTAAATGGATTGTGGTTGTTAAAAGGCTGATAAAATCTCTGCTGACTGGCTAAACTGTAAAAGCCCTCCTCTCCGACTCCCGCACTCCACTGCAGGATCCCTCGTGAGTTACGGCCCCAACCGAGACAATACACATTGCAAAGCATCGGACGTGTGCTAGCTTTATTGCCAGCCATTTCAAATCATCAAGTTTATTTTACAAGCTGCATTTAAGCTGTTACTTTGATTTTTAGCGTATGTGGTTTGAGTTACCGCGGGGTTGGCTACTCACATAAGTATATTTATTTAGTCATTAAAGAGTCCGTATTACGCGATTTTCTGGACTTTTAAAATGTTTTAAAATGTTAAAAATGTTTCCTTTTCAAAAACATACCCGGAATTGTGTTTTGTTTCATTCACACGTTTAACACACAAACTGCATATTTAGGCGGAGTTCTTCTCTCAAACAGAAGATGCTATGTTCCATCTTGTGATGTCATTAAGTGGTAATACAGGAAGCTCTCCACTGTGTTTTTAAACTATATACACCTTCACTAGAATCATTTGGATAATTTCAGCTCTCTCTGCTGAACTAAAGGTAAAAGTAGTTATTAAAATGAAAACTACCACTTCATGACATCACAAGGTGGAACAGAGCATTTTGAGCTTTGGAGATGTAGACAGAATGTTGTTACCTCCTCAAAAACATACCTGGAGTTGTGTTTTGTTTCATTCACACATGTTTGAGTAACACTTTATTATTAGTCTAACATGGCTTAAAGCTCACAAGAGTCAATATAGGATCTTAAATGTTACAAATCCCTAACTCACTAATTGTGTCATTTGTGTCTCTCCCCTGTACGCTCTGTCCCTGTGTGTCTGTGTGCGCTCACTCTGTTCTCCGTCTCTGGACGTCTCCCGGCGGCGCAGACCCAGAATGTGATGTACGACCTGGTGTCGGAGCTACAGGAGCGCAGTGAGGAGCTGGACAAACGCATTGGGACTCTGGAGGACAAACTGGACTCTGTGACAGGCAGCCTGCAGGCCCTGCCCTGCCTCATCTCACAAGCCATATCCCAGCAGCAGCAGGACTTCCTGGACGGCTTCATGCACCGCTTCAGACCCGCCTCTCTGGCCTCGGAGCGCTCCGAACGCTCCGAACGCTCCGACCGCTCCTGGACTTCCACCACCCGTAGGAGGCGCTCTCCATCCACAGCCCCGCACACCTCCTCCGACAGCGGATAGCCCCCCTTACTCTGTGCACCCACATACCATGGACTAAGACCTGAGTCTTAACCTGATCCTCCGGCATCAAACCCCCAACCTCTGACTGAGCCCTCAGCACGAGAGCTGCTCAAACACACGAACTGAGAAACACACAATGCATCTAAAAGAGAAGTCCACTCCATGTGACGGACAAACCCAGATCAAGTAGAGTATGGTTTATGTTTTAGCCATTGTATGGCTGTTCAAGTTAGCTTTTATGTAAAAGCCCTTGTATAGTTACGTGACTGAGTCAGTGCTGTGAGAGCTGGCTGTCACCGGAGAGTCCTTAAGGCCAGGCCAGGGCAGTGAGTGGGCTCACGGCGCCCTCTGGAGGACACAGCACCATCCTTCAGCACACTGTCTGTGTGCAGGTCCATGCACTTAGGAGGGCAGAGCCTGCACATGGCATTACTACTGGGTAGGAATTTACGCAATTGCCAACTTCAAGGGTTCAGCTTCCTTGTTCTTACCAAGGAAAAGAGAGCGACTATCTTTTTTAGTTACATATTGACATGTGATTTTTCAGTGCCTGAATGTATAAATAGTAGAGGGTTATTTAATTACTAATTTCAGAGCTTTTTTACGATGTTACCAGTCTGAATACAGCATTGCATTCCTTTTTCAGAAACATTCCTCAACAAAACTTTCAAGAAAATGTCTTAATGTGATGCATAACATTGCCTCATCACACAGCAGCTCCTACTGTTGGGTTGAGACCTTTTTTCTGTTTGTACTAACACCTGCGAAACGCCAGTGTAGGAGACAGGGCCATGTCCGCACAGTACAACTACTGCATAATGGACCTTTCATTGGATCATTTACCCACAGTACCAAATCTAAGTATTACAACAGTCAACAGTCTCACACTAATACCAAAGAAGAGCGCTGGGAGGAAGAGGTTAATACAATTGGACAGGGTTTTAAGAACATTTCACATGCAAACACAGAAGGCCTAAACTATATATCTAATAAAGTGTCCACGTGTTTGTACGATTGCGGACATGGCCTGGACTGTGTGAAGGGGTCACTCTCAGCTCGATGCTAGTATACACTGATAGAGAGATCCAGTCTGTAGGAGAGGCAGTCTGTGGGCACGGCTCCAGGTTAGCTGCTAATCACAGAGCGCACAAAACATATCACAGCCCCCCTGACACAAGCCCCGCCCCGTCGACCCAAGCCCCACCCCCTCTGCATGTGGATTCTTCAAAAGGCTTGATGATTTTATAATTAACATTTTTTATGATTGAGTTGATTTCTGTTTGGTTGTTGCATTTTCCTTAGTCTTTTATAAAATCTTGGTTTACATTTTTGGTAACACTTTGGGGACCACATAATAATTGCTAAGCTGTAATTAGTGTACTAGCTAGTGGCTAATTAAACCTTAGCTTGTGTGTCTAAATTGCTATTATTAATTACTATTTATGTATGACCATTTTCTACAACTAAAAAGTTCTTGCTAGAAAATAGCCCAACAATATCCATATATAAATTAACAGTATTTAAAGAGGGGGTATTATGCAAAATTTACTTTTTGGAGCTTTCTACCATGCTATAACGTTGTTCCTTCATCAAAAACATGCCTGAAGAGGTTTTAGCTGTCATCCATGCATGTTTGAGTAATTTAGCGATCTCTCCCGGGCCCTATTTGAACTATTCTGCAAGATTCTGTCCAAGACTCAGCCCACAAGCCTATAGCCTAGTGATATATATCAAAACAACAAAAGGTAACATGGTGATCTAAGTATATTATGTGCATAGACTGTACATATAAATGGACTTAGCTAACGTGCTAGCTGCCGCGTTCCGCTTTACATTGAAAAATTGTCGCCCCTCTCTCTGTAACTGCTGCTGTCAGGCTCGTCATTTTGGTCTTAATATGTTCGTATTAACATACATTAATAAGAGACAAATCGGGCGCCTTCGTTTCCCAGGGTCGCTCAACAGGTTTGATTGACAGCGCTGCTAACTGCCCACTCCCGCCTAAACCAGCGGTGCGGGCGGGAAGGGGCGTTACCTTCAACAGCCTTGCTCCGGACTGCCTTTTTGGTTGCTATAATACTCACTCGAATTCCAAATATGGAACTCGGCTCCAAATTGGCCCCTATAACCGTTAGCCTCGACGAGCTTCATTTGACTGGAGCTGAACACTACGGGTGACGTCATAGTCCCTTAGTCCACTTCTTTATACAGTCTATGGTTATGTGTTAGTAAGTACTCCATAGAAGTGTAATACCTCCTCTTTAAGTGCTTATTAACAAATAAATATAAATTTATGGATAAATAGTTCTAGAAAATGATCAAATAGAGCAAGACATGAGATATCAGACACAGATATCAAGTTAACGTCTAGCTAGTATGCTAATAAGGTACCTTGGTTAGCGATTAATATGTTGTCTCTAGTCTATAGTGTTATCCATGTTTCTTTTTTACTAGAGGGTAGTTTTTTTTTTAGAGTTCCTAGAGAGTTGCAGTAATGTGATTCTGTAATGCATTCCCTGTTTGAGCGAAAGACAACTTTGACACAGGAGTCAAGAAATGAGACAATAAAGTGCTGAAGAAACTGAGCAGTGAATGAGTGTGTGAATGCAGCCCAGTCTCACAGATATACAGTGGGCATGAGGTTTCGGCCAAAACCTAAAACGTGTAGGAAAAGGCCATTTAAAAGAATAAACATCTGACTCCATAATACTGAAACATCTCAAAATCTGATAAGCAATTCATTCATACACATTTGGCGAGGTTAACGTGGTCATTTACAGTCTCCATAAATGCTAACATGATGTTTTTGATGTTGATGTAAGCTATAACTTGACACACAAGAAGGTCTATTGCACAAAAGATTGATTTCCCAGAATCCTTTTTCAAAGCATGGGCCTAACTCCTAAGGATGTGTCAAGGCAAAGCTGAGAAAAGACTGTACTATTGGTAGATTAAAGGCACACTCTTCACACACATGGAAATAGAACTATTGTAAAATGTTTAGATCACTCAACTTTACTTTCATATTCATGCCTGTAGTGCTAACATTTTTTCTCTCCCATTTTGAGAAAAACAGCCAACATTGCTAGCTTGTTGTTTGGCTAAGCACAGTGTGATCATGGATCTATTAAAATAACTGGATAGGTTATTGCTGCTTAGAGCCGTCTTGAGTTGGATTAGTGGCCACTCTTTGGTACTACAACGAAAAAATCTCTCCTGCCCAGAAAGGATTTTTCTCATAGAGCATCTCAAACTGCTCATGTTCGACTGACAGGGACTGACATTTTCTCATAAGCATCTCAAACTGCTCATGTTCGACTGACAGGGACTGACAGGGACTGACAGGGCACCTACAGCTTTCACAAAGGTCCAGGTTTGTGGCGATTCATAACTATTTTCCCAAGGAAAAAAGTTCGAAAAAAAAAGCGCACTACAGAGCCGTTTTAAAGCCTCCAGAGAATCGGTGCAGTGTTGACTTGTTGGTCACATTGAACATTTTACACAAATCAATGTAGTTCAAATCTGATTTTAGCAGCGAAACTCCATTTAAATGAACCGGATTCATTTAAATGGAGTTTCGCTGCCGGAAGTGCCGTCTCAAAGAAAGTGCGGTTTGGAGAAAAAAAGCCTAGCCTAGCCTCGCTTTAGCCTTCAAATGAAACTGTCACATGGTACAAAACCTTTTTGGTGACATGCGCCATTAAGCGTGAACAAAAACAATAGTGGCCATTTTTCATTACGAGTCTGGTCTACCCCACAAAAACAAATTTAAACAGTAAAAGTGAGTTCAGCTTTTACCAACTATTCCACATTACAGAGAAAACCCCAGTACCCGTGTGGTTTCTGTGAGACTGGGTTACTGATGTCTTGAAGATATCAGATTGTTTCATAAGGCATGACGACTTGTAAATGTTGAAAAAGAATTGTTATTTTTTAAAGCGACCACGATGAGAAAGTCAGCGAGTTAGCGGGCTAGCATGCTGTCCTAACGTAGTGTGAATGGTAGATGATTCCGAAAAAGACCAAAACAAAACATTTATAGCCCCTCAAGCTAACACACGCTAACATAAGCTAACACAAGCTAACATCTAGCACGAGGATGCTTGGGGACTAGTGGGTTGAAGTATGGCGCGGCGGAGGGCACTTGGCGTACGAGTGGACTTAATCAGCATGACTATTAGCTTATTTCTTTTCACCTTGAGTTTGATGAAGCATGGTTCTTTGCTCCCTCCAACCTAAGACCACTTGCTCCCGAAGTGGTCCTCAAACCCACTCCACACAAGGCCCCTACATTCACCCAGCAGTCACTCCAAAAGGACGTAGTAAAACAGAGCTGCCTGATAACACCTGAAACATCGAAGAAAATGCATTTGTCACCCATTATTATATTATATTTTTCGATGATTTTTGTTCCTTTTTTATAAATCAAAATGTTGGATATTGAATGCCATGGAAATTCTCGAGAAAATAAAACACCATATGCAGATTTTGTGTTAAAATTACTATTAAGATTCTCAATTCTGAAGGCAAATTAAACTTATATTGGCTACTTTAAGGTTTTGAATCAAAGGTGGGGTTAAAGGCGCCGTACCTGATTTTTCACAACTTTCAGAGACCAGAGCGAATGTTTGCCGTCACTGTAACGATAACAACAACTAGCATGCTAACACGCTCTTCTTGAGTGACGGAAATAAACCGCTTCGTAATTAGATGCAGACAACATTTTGACCTCAAGAGCTGCTTATGCAATATATATCTGCACTGGGGCAAGACAAAACGTGTTCAAATACATGGAAAGAATCGGGTACAGGGCCTTTAATTGTATCCAGCAGCACCTCATAGTAATATATGAGTGTAGTGTTGGAATAACTCCCAGGACTAATCTAAATCATTTCCCACTGACTCACCGTAGAAGTCAACATAAAAATTAAATATTGTATGGAATAAATTTCCATAATGGCTCGCCACTTTAGTTTGACTTTTGTAATAGCTTATTTCATATGTTAAAGGTGCACTACGTAACTTTCCTGGTGAGGGGTATCCGTGGAGATGTTAACACTTTGCCTGGAATGGTACGCTGTATGGCATTAAACTTTTCTGTCGCCATGGAGATAAGCAGGCGGCGCATAGATATTTCAAGGGATTTTTTGGCAATAAAAACGAGAGGAAGAACATCTCCATGGGAACAAGCTAGCAGAAATGTTACACAGTGCGTCTTTATGGTAGATCAGGGTATACCTAAATGTTCCCGTTTATGAATTTAATCTCTGTATTTGACCCATCCTTCTATGCCTTTGGACAACAGTTTGGGCACAATTCAACTTCCTATGTTTTATGCATTAAGATTAACAAAAACAACAAATCGTTTTAGTAAGATTTCAGTTTAATGTTGCCTGTTCATACTCCAAATGTTGGTTCCATTTTTTAAATTTTGGACAGTTTTGGGCATTTTTATTCATCTGATTCTGCCAATCACCAAATTCCTTTCCATAATTCCCCATCACTGCCAGCTTCCTGTCCAATACCATTACATTATTATAACTGTACCTGCCCCAAACTTGTAGCTTGACCCAAGATCCATCTAACATCCCGGTGCAGTCGTCCCCACTCAGACCCTCCCCCAGTCGGACAGCGTCAGTTTGAAAAATGACACCCATTTTTCATGTAGTTGCCCACATCTGTTTGGTCCGATGGGAGCGTGTAAACATCCAGGGCATCTGTCCCGGGTGTGACCCCACTGTAGGTGTCACCAAAGTGGGACAGTGAGGTGACAGAGGGTCCTGTGGCAGCTGGAGACTGCACGACGATGGGTAAAGTTGTATACGCTGAAGGTGAAGCCAAACTAATGTGCTCTGTGAAGTTTATTAAAGTGCATATGACTCAAATTTTGACTTACGTTTGTGGGATAATATCTGTTGTAAATATAAATTATAGTTTTATACCCATCAAGAAGCAGTTTGCGAAGAAAAGTTGAAAAATAAGTTGAAAATTACAGGAAGTAGAGAGTTCCATATTGATGACATCACACTGGGAGAATTCTATCCAAATGTTCGGCACGATTTACACGCAAGAAATACATTTGTTCTAATCATAAGCTGTATATATAAATGGACATAGCTAACCTGCTAGCCGGCGAGTTCCAAATAGGAAGTGAGCATGGGTGCGCTTCCGGCTCCATCGACTCCGACTCCAATTCACTTTACATTAGAAAACTGTCGCCTCTCTCTCTACTACATGATCCTGGTATTTTTTATTTCACTATTGTGTCCATAAATCAAGATATGAACATTAATAACAGACAAATCAGGTGCCTTCTTTCCCT
>KN486660.1:60684-78489 GCA_000787095.1 Periophthalmodon schlosseri
ACTCTTTCTTGAGACAACAGAATGTGATTTTCAGCATTAAATCGTAGTACTTTCTTTTTTATTCCCACGTGGCCTTATATCTGTGTGATCCCTCAGTCGTCCAGGTAGGTTCCATAGTGATCCATGGGCGTGTACTAGTCTATGTGGTCTCAAGATCATTCTAAAGCTATTCATACGTTTGTTTTGAATGATGACAGACAAATAGCTGCGTCACCGTCCCGTCCTCCTGATCAGCGCGCACGTCCCTTTAACGCGCATTAGTCTGCACTGAGGAATAACACCATTGATTTACTACGGGGATGTCACCTTTAAAGGGTAGGGCACTTTTCTGTTATATCTAAAAGACAAAGCGGTCACTGTTCGGTCAGACGGGACAGACTGTCAACAGGGTCAAATAAAATATAAAAATGAATTGAAAAAGATGGATGACAAGGGGTGTTTGGAATGTGTGTGCTACAAAGTATTTTTGTGAAAAAACAAAACAAAAACGGAATACAAAATAGCCTATTATCAAAATAAACTATCTGACATAATAAATACATACTTTCATAACATCAAATTATGAAATTACAATGAAAAAATCCACCTGCATGTAGAGAATCTTTTAGACGATAAGTGAGCGTGAATATTACAGGAGGCTATTGCCCTCTAGTGTCTGCATGACGGTATTACACACAGGAGGAGCCAGTGTGGTCCAGTCTCAGATAACAGTGCAGTGCCACGGATATGATACTATGCAGACAGGGAGAGAGGGAGAGAGAGAGAGAGGGAGAGAGAGAGAGAGAGAGAGAGAGAGAGAGAGGAGATAGAGAAACTGTGCGTGCGTGCGTGCGTGCGTGCGTGTGTGTGTGTGAGAGAGAGAGATCGGATCAGGCTGTCATAGCAGAATAACACCACTATGATTTATTCCACTCAGAGCAGAGAGAGAGAGAGAGAGAAGACAGACAGAGAGAGAGAGAGAGAGAGAGAGAGAGAGAGAGAGAGAGAGAGAGAGAGAGAGAGAGAGAGAGAGAGAGAGAGAGAGAGAGAGAGAGAGAGAGAGAGAGAGAGAGAGAGAGAGAGAGAGAGAGAGAGAGAGAGAGAGAGAGAGAGAGAGAGAGAGAGAGAGAGACACACACACACACACAGAGAGGGAAAGACAGAGAGAGGAGAGAGACGGAGATACACAGAGAGAGAGACAGAAAGAGAGAGACAGAGAGAGGGAGACAGACAGAGAGACAGACACACACACACACACAGAGAGGGAAAGACAGAGAGAGGAGAGAGACGGAGATACACAGAGAGAGAGACAGAGAGAGAGACAGAGAGAGGGAGACAGACAGAGAGACAGACACACACACACACACAGAGAGGGAAAGACAGAGAGAGGAGAGAGACGGAGATACACAGAGAGAGAGACAGAGAGAGAGACAGAGAGAGGGAGACAGACAGAGAGACAGACACACACACACACACAGAGAGGGAAAGACAGAGAGAGGAGAGAGACGGAGATACACAGAGAGAGAGACAGAGAGAGAGACAGAGAGAGGGAGACAGACAGAGAGACAGACACACACACACACACAGAGAGGGAAAGACAGAGAGAGGAGAGAGACGGAGATACACAGAGAGAGAGACAGAGAGAGAGACAGAGAGAGGGAGACAGACAGAGAGACAGACACACACAGAGAGAGAGGAGAGAGAGAGAGAGAGAAAGAGAGTGCGTGTGTGTTTAATCCACTCTGAGCACAGTGCTGGAGTATATACATAGAGTACAGATCTTAAGTTTTCATTGCCGTAAAATAAAAGCTTACCCCAATAACTAAACTAAAACGTTCATTCAGTTTATGTGAACGTTCTCCGACCATCTAAAAACGTATTTGTCACCATAGTAACTGCTGAACATCCCGTAATAGACATACAGAAAGAACACACCCAACATGATGTCACTGCAAAGTTTCAATACATTCATACAAGTCACGGTATAATATTGCCGAGGTGTTCAGCAGAATGTGTGAACTCTACGGACGTCTGCTCCTTTAAGACGTCAGCGCCAGTCCCCACGCGGTCAGGGCCACTCTGTTAATCTTTAGCCTCTCATTAAACAAACTGCTGTTCCTCTGAGCGACACCACAGCCTTTATCAAACCCTCCCTCAGTCTGCGGTGAAACAGAGCCGAGCAGGTAGACACAGCCGCCGCCATTTTGGATCAGATACAAGTGTCTGTTGACAACCATAACCCCCACATCTGACGGCTCCAGGGGTCAAAGGTGAGGCCAGCTGCATTCTTGGGCTAACAAAATGTGCATTGGGAGCATGGATCTATTCTTGGGAGACCTTGATTTAGTACTTTGCTTACATACCTTGTTTATAGTGTACTTACTTAGCTCGGTACGCTAATTATTACCTTTTGTCACATGTAATGAGATAGCATTGGGTTGTAAAACAAGCTAGCTAATCTAACTTTCTTCCCTCATAGCCATTTGCAGTCATTTATGGAAGTGTCCATACTTGCTCTAGCACTTTGTCTGTTATTGAAGTTCCTAACAGATAAATAAAGTTATTTTGATTCTTTTATGTGACTGACTGAATTATAAAGCCCCAGACCGGAAAACATTTCATTATTTGGATAACATTAAAGGCACTCTACCTGCTTTTTACAGTCTTAAAAACATGGACAACAGAACTAGTTTATTTTGAGCAGTTTGCAGTGGTCCAAAGTTATTCCTCACTTACCTAATGCATTCCGAGCATTCTAATGGTTCACTATGATGAGTTTATAAGCGTTTTTCACAACTCTCAGAGACCAGAGTGGACTTTTGCAGTCAAAGTAAAGCAAAAAACAACAAGCTTGCTAACATTCCAGCTTGTCGGGTGATAAAATGCTTTCTGATTAGATACAGATAGTACATAGCAGACTTATTTTGACCTCAAGAGCTGCTTATAGAATATATCTGTACTGGGATGGACAAAAAATTACAGCCACTTTAACCAGTAGCCTATTCCATCATGTAACCCTCCAAAATTGAAATTGAATTTAAAGATGACTGTGTAACCTTTGAGCGACTTGGCTCAATCAATGGATGCACGAGGAACATTAAAGAGGAACACTGGCGACAAGCAAGTGGCTGAAACCCCACCAGAAAAGTTACATAGTACACATTTAATGCCTCACAAATGTAATTAATCCCTTATTTTCTCCTTTTCACTCACAGGATTCAGTATTTTAAGTTAGCCTTGGAGTTGAAGCATGAGAAGCCGCGAGAAGGACGACAGCGCAAGTGAAACCTCCTCATTGAACGAAACATCCAATCAAAAAACACTTCCTGTTTGGGTCGACCACACCCCTACCCCGGACGATACCAGCTCGACGGGAGGGACATCCAGCGCTACTCCTTACGCACCAAAGAGCGATCCCAAGTCTAGCCTCAAAAGGCGACTTCAAACTCTTCTACGCCTAAATAAAAAAACGGAAAATGATGAGTCCGACGTTAGCGCTAGCGGTTTCCAAATTCTCCCAAACGGAACCCAAGTTAGCCCTCCGGTTAGCCCATTACTTGGAAGAAAACATGACATTTATCAAAGCGATTCAAGTCAAAATTCCGATAAGAATTTTTTGAGGTATGAACAAGAAGATTCGTTGCTTACTAGTATCCACCCAGCAGAATATTACGCCGAAAAAGTTGAGATTTACAACTTGAAATACGCCTATTTAAAGTCATGGCCAGGTTTGCTAAGACTGCTAGCCGGATTGGAGCTCCTTTTTGGCGGGATGGTCTTTGCGTGCATCATTGCGTACATCCAAAAAGACAGCGAATGGTCCAACGCATATGGGATTTACAACGGAGCGTACAACAACGGATATGGGATTTCTGGATACAGCTACCGCGGGCCAATGACGCCGTTTGTGCTAGCGATAGCCGGAGTTTCTTGGATCATAACATTCGTTCTTTTGGTTGCCGGAATGACGATGTACTACCGGACGATTTTGCTTGACTCCCGTTGGTGGCCACTGACGGAAGCGTTTGTAAATGTAGCGATGTTTTTGTTGTACATGTCGGCTGGGATCGTGTACGTGAATGATTTGAATCGCGGAGGGCTGTGCTTCTCGACGATTGGGGTGAATCCGATCATGGCTAGCCTGTGTCGGGTGGAGGGAGGGCAGATGGCGGGAACAGCCTTTATTTTCATCAACATGGTTCTGTACCTGGGTAGTTTCCTGGTCTGTCTGAAGATGTGGAGACACGAGGCAGCGAGGAGAGAGAGGGAGTACTGTCTAAATGAGGTGAGTAAAAACGTTATTTATTTTATTTATTTATCTTTACTTACAGTATATAGGGAGAGCCCAGTGAGGGTACGAGACTCACAGGTGTAGCTTGTGAGTATAAATGTTTATCACCAGATTACTAAAGTGCATTTGTGGGGCCTTTTTTCCCAATTTCTGCGGCCAGTTTTTAGACATAGACAATCATGAGATCTTGTTTGAAAAGTTCCAGTATCAGAGTTCAACAAACAAGTGAGATATTCAGACAGTCTATTGGTGGTTTTCAGATTCTAGGATGTGATGATGTCATACTCCCAGATGGGGGCAAGAGCCAGTTTTCCCTGTAGATTACATTGTACTTTGTCATGAAAAAATAAATGCACGAATGGTGAATCTGATCATTGGTATTAATGACTCAAGAACTCATTGTATTACAAAGAAAAATCAGAATTTTAACAATATTCATTTTAGCTGTCCCCCAGCTGTATTAAATATTATTGGCCTATAGAATGTTGTGATGTCATCTGAAACCCAGCAATCAAGTAGTCCTGTCTAAATACATTTTATACAGTGTTTTTCTCATCTGACAGATAGCAATGGCAAACCTGCTTTTTCATAGATTTCTACAGTGATAGGTTTTAAATTTATCACCTGTTATGAAATAAAGAGCTGAGTGAAAGAGTGAGTCTAAAGGTTTCAAAGTCTGAAGTCTGCATGTAGATGATATCTCCATAATCCAGTACACAAAGAAAAGTTGCTTGAACAATTTCTTTTCTTTAAAGTAGGGCTGAAGTCTGCATATAGATTATATCTGCATAATCCAGTACAGAAAGAAAGGTTGCTTGAGCAATTTCTTTTCTGTAATTCAATGGGATACAAGATTTGTTTCTGTAATAAAATTATCATTTTGATTTTAAACTGTTAATAATTCCAAGATATGGAGGACTATATTACTGTATTTATTTATTAAGTAATGATTAGTGCTGTTAAGTACTATGAGTACAAGCAGGCTAAGTAGCCGTGGAGATGGGTGAAATTTCTAACCTCTCAAGCCAGGTTATTATAGGATTACTCAAACTAGTGTTGTCACGATACTAAAATTCCAAACTCGATTTCGATACTAAGGAATTTGCTCAATAGTTGATACCGATTACGATACAACAATGAAGATAAAATAAGCCCCTTTTTTAGTAACAGAATGTAATTTTCATGCACAAAATATTTCTTTGATACTGTGGGGAAGCTGGCTCGAGGTGGTCGAAGCAGGAGGCAGACTGAGACAAATTTCCCCATCTTCAATCTTTATTTCAATCACCGTGACGGTACGTGGAAGATCGGAAATTTACAAAAAAATAACTGTGCTCAACTTAAGCAAAAAGCAACAGAAATTAAGCAACTAAGAAAACAAACCCACGTGTACACGGCTACACTGATGTTCTCCCCGATGTTCTCACCTGCACTGCTTATATACCCTCCTAAGCAGGAAGCACCTCCCCCAGGCATATACCATAATCTAACCACTCATAATATGAAGCATCCCTCCATCTTTTTATGGTGGGTGGGCACGGCTTAGTGGGGGAAGTCCTAGTAACATCAGCGCTAGAGAATACAAGCTGAATTACGCAAAGAAAAAAAAAACAACAAAACATAGTAAAAGAAAAAATCTATTCTATTCTTCTATGTTTGGCCGCTCAGCCAAACAAACACCTGTCTGTTTACAGTTTCTGTTTGTTTGCTAGGTCTGAACTACACTGTGTGTGAACTGTCCCTGAGTCATGTTTTTAAAATATGCTTGGATGAGTTTGTCCAATTGACAGAATTAATTTTTTCTTTCGTTATGGATCATACCTGGATGACAGAGGGATTACTCACCCATTATTAGTGGGACTCTATCCAGCAAATGCTGCAGTAAGTAGCATTGTTGGAAAATTGTATGTCATGTATGTGCTTGTTGTTTCAGCCCAGTGATGTTCCAAACTCGATGTTGTGTTTAATTAAAAGATAGACTAACTAAAAGACCAAACAAAACAAACCCGGGATAGCTATGCCTAGTTGTCTAGTTGAATACCGAAAAATGACAGGAAATGAACAAATGTGTGAATGTAAAACAAAATTAGGATAAGATTAAAAGGGACAAAGGCCCGCTTTGTCACAGATACCATGAGGTCTTTACTTTGCAGTACCAATACTTGCTCAAATGAGGTTCGATATTTGTTTTAGTATCGATTAGTATCTGATTTTCAATTCCTTTGACAACACTAACTCAAAAATGTACGAACCGCTCATAATATTAAGACTGAGAAAAAAGCATCCCTCCATCTTTTTATGGTGGGTGGGCACGGCTTAGTGGGGGAAGTCCTAGGAACATCAGCGTTAGAAAATACAAGCTGAATTACGCAAAGAAAAAAAAAATCAACAAAACATAGCAAAAGAAAAAATCTATTCTGTTCTTCTATGTTTGGCCGCTCAGCCAAACAAACACCTGTCTGTTTACAGTTTCTGTTTGTTTGCTAGGTCTGAACTACACTGTGTGTGAACTGTCCCTGAGTCATGTTTTTAAAATATGCTTGGATGAGTTTGTCCAATTGACAGAATTAATTTTTTCTTTCGTTATGGATCATACCTGGATGACAGAGGGATTACTCACCCATTATTAGTGGGACTCTATCCAGCAAATGCTGCAGTAAGTAGCATTGTTGGAAAATTGTATGTCATGTATGTGCTTGTTGTTTCAGCCCAGTGATGTTCCAAACTCGATGCCACTGGTCCCACACAAACCAAAGCAGATTTCCTTCAGGGACCAAACAGAGACAGACCACAGTAATAGTGTGAATGGTCCTGATGCTCAAAGACCTCCAGTGAAAACCATCATCAACAAAAGTGGAGCAACAAAGACATGCATCATCGCAGACTACATCATGTGAGCGAATCCACTGGAATTATTTACTGTAATAAAAGGGTCTCCAACCGGTAACTCTTCACCTCCTTCCAAGCAGCTCGCTAAGGGATTTCTGAATTATATGTATAGATTTGTGAATCACTCACATTTGATGATTTAAATTCCTATAACCACTGTAAATGTATCATTTTAATGCCTAAACTTTATGCTCTAATAGCTGGATCATGGTGTATGTTTTATAGGCATCTCACTGTACCCATCTAATCTTGCTGTAGCTCTTATATTTACTCAATTTCTGGCGACTACTAAAATAACAGCTCTCTGGCATTTTCATCTAAAGGGAGCTCAGTAGAGGAAAAAGGTTAGTGACCCCTGCTGTAATGGAGCTAAACAAGCAGGTGCTGGAAGAAAAAAAAAATCCCATGTATTTTCTTCATATAGTTTAGGAAATATTTAAAATAGTTTAAAGGCACAACAGAGACTAACCAGCTATTACTAACTAATGTCCATAACATGGTTGCTTTCGGTCTAAAAATCACATATAAAACTTAAAATTCAGCTTTATTCAGCCAAGTTATGTAATAACTTGGTGCTTTATACAGAAACAGAGACAGCTATTACTAACTAATGTCCATAACATGGTTGCTTTCGGTCTAAAAATCACATATAAAACTTAAAATTCAGCTTTATTCAGCCAAGTTATGTAATAACTTGGTGCTTTATACAGATTTATCGACACATTTTGTATAAATTTATATGTTCCTGTTGTTGTCATTTATTTTCATTTATGTTTATTTATACAGGGAGAGCCCAGTGAGAGTATCAGACTCTCTTTTTCATGAGCGCCCTGTTACAATACAGAACAATACAAATAAAAACAAACAAAACAAATATCTATATATCTAATGAGCTTACAGCAAGTTCAAATATTATATATATCCCATTCATTCATATATATACTGTATATGAATGGGAAATTTGCTTCTGGAATAGTTGTTTTGTAATAAATGAAAAATGTTAAAAGTTCAGATGGAGATAATACTCTGAGGGTGATATATGGAAAGAACTTGACTATTCCAGCACGTGTATGAGCTAGCACCCGCCACTGACCTTTCACCTTCACCTAACCAACTTCAAAATAAGCAGCTATGTTAACTTTACTTAAGTTTGGACACACCCTCTCATTCAGTGTTTTTTTTTTTCTTTTATGTTTACTACTTTCTACATTTTATATACACACAGAAGACACCAAATATATGAAGCAAGATATATGGAATTATGTAGTAAAGAAAAAGTTAAATAACTCTACTAAATATTTTTCGACAAAGCAAAGGGTGATGACTTTGAGGATTTGAATATAAAATATTTTTTAAAGGTTAACTTTTTTGCTACATAATTCCATATATCTTACTTTAAATATTTGATGTCTTCTGTGTGTTTGTTAAATGTAGAAAGTAGTAAAAAAAACAAACATTGTCCAAACTTTTGACTGGTAGTGTAATTACATACGTGTTACCCATATATTATGATAAGAAACTGTCCCATACAAATCACATGAACCTACTGTGTTTGTTTGCTGCAGGAAGTACCCAGAGATCACATGTTTGGAGCAGAGAGAGGAGTACCGCGCCGTGTTTAATGACCAGTACCAGGAGTACAGAGACCTGCACCGCCACATTAGCCTGACCCTCAGCAAGTTCAGACAGCTAGACACGCTAATGGAGAAACTGCTCAGGGACAGCGCACAGGTCAGACTGTACCACCAGGCAATACTGTGTACAGTGTGTCTACCGCGCTTAGAGTTTGACTGTGTATGAATATTCTGAATACTCATTTTGAGTACCTGGATTCTGGTGTGTCCAAACTTTTCACTGGTAGTGTATGTTTAAGCAACACCAGTCAAAGGTTTGGACTGATCCTCTCATTTGATGTTTTTTTTTGTTTATTTTTACTACTTTCTTCATTTTATATACACGCTGAAGACATCAAATATATGAAGCAAGATATATGGAATTATGTAGTAAAAAAAAGTTAAATAACTCTACTAAATATTTTTCGACAAAGCAAAGGGTGATGACTTTGAGGATTTGAATATAAAATATTTTTTAAAGGTTAACTTTTTTGCTACATAATTCCATATATCTTACTTTAAATATTTGATGTCTTCTGTGTGTTTGTTAAATGTAGAAAGTAGTAAAAAAAACAAACATTGTCCAAACTTTTGACTGGTAGTGTAATTACATACGTGTTACCCATATATTATGATAAGAAACTGTCCCATACAAATCACATGAACCTACTGTGTTTGTTTGCTGCAGGAAGTACCCAGAGATCACATGTTTGGAGCAGAGAGAGGAGTACCGCGCCGTGTTTAATGACCAGTACCAGGAGTACAGAGACCTGCACCGCCACATTAGCCTGACCCTCAGCAAGTTCAGACAGCTAGACACGCTAATGGAGAAACTGCTCAGGGACAGCGCACAGGTCAGACTGTACCACCAGGCAATACTGTGTACAGTGTGTCTACCGCGCTTAGAGTTTGACTGTGTATGAATATTCTGAATACTCATTTTGAGTACCTGGATTCTGGTGTGTCCAAACTTTTCACTGGTAGTGTATGTTTAAGCAACACCAGTCAAAGGTTTGGACTGATCCTCTCATTTGATGTTTTTTTTTGTTTATTTTTACTACTTTCTTCATTTTATATACACGCTGAAGACATCAAATATATGAAGCAAGATATATGGAATTATGTAGTAAAAAAAAAGTTAAATAACTACTAAATATTTTTCGACAAAGCAGAGGGTGAGTACTTTGAGGATTTGAATATAAAATATAAAAAAAAATAGTAGTTACTTAACTTTTTTTCATTGCTACGTAATTCCATATATCTTACCTCATATATTTGATGTTTTCTGTGTGTATCTCAAAATAGAAATAAGTAAAAATAAAAAATATAAAAAATATATTGAATGAGAGGGTGTTTTAAATGGTAACATATGTTGATTTGTGTAAAATGTTCATGTGACCAACAAGTCGACAATGCACGGATTTTCTGGTAGACTTTAAATCTGTAGTCCGTGTGGAACCTATTTGCGGCAGCCCCATGGAAAAGAATATAACCCTAACGACAATGGCGGCGTCCACGGCAACTTCCAGAATAAGTATTTTCTTTCTAAAATTTACAGCTATAACAATATTTCCCTTTCTATTACAGAATCCACAAAGGATACAGAGCATATTACAAACATTAGAAGAGAAAAAGAATGTAAGTACTGAGATTTTGAAACATATAAGGTGTTTTGAATAATGAATAGTTTTGAATAGTTGTTTAGTTGATTAATCGGTCGATGGAGTCTTAGTCGACCAAAATGTGTAGTAGTCGAATAATGATTTTATTTAAATTATAAGGATTTAAATGGGACAACAGCAGAAAGGACAGGTTAGTGAGTGAACGTGTTAGCTGGAGATTTGGTATTTTTTGGTATTTATATGTAAAAAGGCAGATTAAACTCATGATTCATTTATCTGTGTTTATATAAATACATTGTTTCCTAGTACTTTTTCTGCATAAATAGTAGTTTTTACATGAACTCCTGTGCGGGTGTTGTCTTGTGAGTGCAGTTTGGGTCAGATACACAGAGACGCAATAGTTTTAAGAGCTTTTCCCACACCCCCTTTTTAGTCGACT
Organism: Periophthalmodon schlosseri; assembly: GCA_000787095.1. Classification (NCBI taxonomy): domain Eukaryota; kingdom Metazoa; phylum Chordata; class Actinopteri; order Gobiiformes; family Gobiidae; genus Periophthalmodon; species Periophthalmodon schlosseri. Next base: position 71,518 of record KN486660.1, read on the forward strand.
ATCGGCAGCATGTCTTTAGTCAACCAAGAATTTCTTTAGTGGATTACAGCCCTAGAGTAATGCTGTAAATGTCTCTGATCTGTCTGTTCCAGGATCCAACTTTCTGGGAGAAAAAGCAGCGTTGTGATTATCTAAAGGCCAAACTCAGCCATTTGAAAAGCAGAATTCACACTTTTGACCAGACTGAGAAAACTGATAAACAAAAGCAGAAGATGAAAAAATAATCTTCTGTACATGAAAGAACCCTCTCTTTTCCTTAAATATTTGGATGTTTGTTTATTTAAATGCAAATGAAATGTTCTATTTTGTATAATAAATATTTTGCTTAAATTTTGGGGCCAACTTTTCATTTATTTCATTTCATTTGTCTTTATTTGTACAGGGAGAGCCCATTGTGAGTACCAGATTCTCGTTTTCATGAGAACGATATTTAATATATATTATATATATAAAGATATTTATAGATGGTGACTCCTTCAATCAATGTACCATTTAGTGTTTAAAGGTACACTGGTGTATAAAGGTGTATAAAGGTAGCTTGTACATCACTTAAATGTTTCATATGCTTAGTTTTATTTGCACTCGATAGTTTGTGAGGGAATTTTGGATTGTATTAAATCTTGCTGCAGTTTTAAAATCACTTGCTCAGCAGAGAGAGCACTTGCATACAAAACAGCATCATCTGCATATAAATGTGTTAGGCTTTTTAAATTGCAACCACTGCAGTTTAAAAATAAAGTAAAAAGTAGTGGGCCCAAAATTGAGCCTTGGGGCACTCCTTGGCTTAAACTTAAAACATTTAATTTAAACCCATCAGCTACTACTGCCTGGGTTCTGTTTGAAAGATAATTTTGGAACCAGTTACATGTAGCATGGTCAAATCCAATCTGCTTCAGGCACTTCAAGAGGATTTTATGATCGACTGAATCTAAAGCTTTAGTTAAATCAATAAACAGAGCTACACAATCTTGTTTGTCATCCAGGGCTGTGAAAATGTCACTCCTAAACTGGTAATTATGAAGTCAATAAGATAGGTATAATTTGTCCTCTGCATTTGACTCATTCTTTAACCTGTCGGGAGCAGTGGGTGCTCACAGTGCAGTGCCTGGGGAAGTCTGCCCATTTTTCGTATTAGACAAGACCTGGTGGCACCTGGGAATACAAATTTATATAAATAATGATCTAACAAGGTAGTGTCTGGTGTGCAAAGTATGTCTGATAATCACTGGCACATCCCTCCACTATACATGTCAGTACCACGTTTGGGGAGGCCCGACTGAATCTCCATGTTATTTAAAGCTACAGTATCACACTTTTTAGTAGACAAAAATGAATGTGTTTTGTTTTTTGTTTTTTTTTACATTTTGGTTGTGTTTACTGCACTGAAAAAGGTAGAAAACATGCGTCCTTGCTGTGAGTGGGCTTGCATCTCATGCTTGTTTCCATGGAAATGTTCTTTTCTTGTAGCTATAATCTTTCACAGTATGGCATAAAACCTGTCTATCACCATCGAGAATGTTCCTAAGTGTGGTTTTAACTTTACTTTCTGTACCTTTAAAATAAGTTGTCCCCCAATCTGTCCTTCTCCCGTAAGATCTATTAGCAAAACAAAACGCCATTATTTTTTTATTTTATGTCTGTGCACTGTTATTATTAGTTGATCATTTTTGTCGCGTTCATGATGTAAATTCACCACTTCTCATAATCACATATAAATAGGGTTGGGAAGCAACTGAATAGCCTACATGTACCGAAAAAATGTATTCTGGATACTAATTATGACTAACTATTCTGGTACAGTTATTTTTTCATTTGGTGTTATTCAGAATTCAGTTACTTTTCTAAAATCAAAGGAACACATTGCAGTACTTGATCACACAATTTATGCGTCAAACTGCAGGTAACTAGTGAGAAAAGTAGCATTTTTACTTCTCCAACTCCAACGAAATGCAGAACAAACGGTGAAACGATGCAGGGAACCCGTATTCTGTAACTAAATGCGTTTTCAGAGTATTCTTCCCATCACTGTACACAGTTCAGCCGTATTGTGAGAGCACTGCGCAGGCTCTGAACCGGAGAGAGCAGAGGCTAACGTTACCTCGTGTAGTGATCCGGAGTTTAGTTGATACCTGGGTACACCGGGAGCGTGAGGCGCGTGCTCAGCTGAAGATGAGACGTCTTTTACGCACAAAATACGCACGGTCCAGGCCAGAGCGCAGAGTCCACGGGAGACACACAGCCCACGGAATGAAACTTCAGTGTAGGGATTAATAGTTCTGTAGTGTAAGAACCACGCTCCGTTGCTTCTTCACACGAGGATTAAACCAGGGGGCACCGGTGATGTTTCCAAGTCGATATGAGAAGCGAGAGCAAAGTTTACCAGCCACGGCCGTTGGACTTCGGTAAGTTCGTATTTGAATTTGTTTCGATATTTATTTAAGACGAACTTTTTATGAAGTGTGCAAGGAAGTGGCGAGTTGACGACCCTGAATGTGATATCTAGCATACCATTGAGTAAATAAAAATGAAGAGAAACAGAAATTCAAACATTTATTTTCGTTTTTTTCACGAGTCGGAGACTAACGTTACGCAGCCTCTAACTTGTATTTTCTAATGTTTGTTTTTGTTAAATCCACAAATTGTAGGTACAGACCTCATTCAGTTTATCATTATCTCTATAACATGACTCTCCACGCTAAATTAAGTTTATAACAACTGCACAACATGTTACAGAGTGGACGTAAAATCCCACGTGATGACGCCACAGCGTTAAAAGGCCCATATTACGCTATTTTCAGATCTCTTATAATGTTGTTTCCTCTTCAAAAACATACCTGGAGTAGCATATTTAAGTGGAGTTCTTCTCTTTAAACTCCATACGTCTTCACTAAGGTAGCTATTAACTTGAAAGCTACCACTACGTGACATCATAAGGTGGAACACAGCATTCTGAGCTTTGGAGATGCAAAAATACTAATAATCCAGGATTTCGCAAACATGTGTGAATGAAACAAAACACAACTCCAGGTATGTTTTTGAGGAGGTAACAACATTACAACATGACTTAAAGCTCACAGGAGTCAGCTTTGTGTAGTATGGGACCTTTAAACAGCATCGACCTGGACAAAGGAATAACATCTACATAAAGGGAGACCTAAAGTTGTCTTTTTGAGCCATCTACCCCACTATTGAATTGCATTTTGTTGTGTCCTTTGGCATTACACGGTTTTATAAGTATCAATCTCTTAGGCAATTCATGGGTTTCCACTCCCTGTTAAACACAACATTTTGAGGACTTTTTTTCCATTCCAAAGATATAATATTTTCTTAAAAATTGTCAGTCACTATGGCAACAGTTGTAATTTTTCATCGTTCTGAAATCCATGAATAGGTTATGAATGGCAGCCACATATCTGCCAGAGAGCCCTAAGGCAGATGTGGCATTAAGAAAAGCTCACCACAACTTGTTATAGACATACTATGCTTTTCTGGGAGCTATTTAGTATTAAACAATAATATACACAAATTATAATTTTACATTTTGTTTATTGTAGATAGAGACCGACCGATAATATATCAGTTGGCCGATAAATCTGGCCGATATTCGCACTTCTTAGCACATCGGTTATCGACCTCAAATCTCCAGCAGACGCCGATATTTTGTTTGGGTCAACCAGGTGCCTACATAATGTCTGTAAAACTTAATTTGAACACTTCAGCGCGAAGAGAACACTGCACAAAACATGAGGTCGTGGATGAGTTTCGAAATGATCCAAATGATCAAAATCAGCCTTACATATTGGCCAAAAAATACCCGCAGATCTCATCAGTTATCTGTTTCTCTGGAGTCTAAACAATCGCTATTGGCTTCGCCCATGAAAAAAAACATATTGGTCGATCTCTAATTGTAAACCGTAATATTGATCTAAAACAAGTTATAATAGTAATAGAACCTGATCCATTGACTTCCTGTTTAGTGCTGCAGATGCACATGCCCCGCCTCTTCATATTGGGACTGTGGCTTTTACCGTAGTAAGCAGCAGATTTTCATTCTTGTGTTGTTATTGTTGAGAAATAGTAACGTCGTAACCATTTTGGAACCCTACATGTGTGACCCGGAGTCTGGATATTTTTAATGATTACAAGTAAATACAGAAAAGTAGGCGGGAATAGGGGACAGTTGAAAACATTTTCGGAGCACTCAAGCCCCAAATGCATGTCACTACAGGGTTACACATACGTTCATTAATGAATCAAAACACAACTTTGGGTAAGTTAATCATGTGAGAACCCTGTTATAACATTGTTAAAAGGTCATAAGTTAATTTTACATAATATAGCTCTTTTAAAGGCCCATATTACTCTATTTTCTAATCTATGTTATAATGTTTCCTCATCACAAACATACCTGGATTTTTGTTTCATTCACACATGTTTAACACACAAACCCTGCATATTTTGGCTGAGTTCTTCTCTCAAACGGAAAACAAACTCTGTTCCACCTTGTGATGTCATTTGGTAATACAGGAAGCGCTCCACTGTGTTTTTAAACTCCATACACCATCAATAAAATTATTTGGATTGTTTCAGCCCTTGAATTGCCCATCTCTACTGAACTAAAGGTAAAAGGTAGCTGTTAACTTGAAAACTACCACTTCATGACATCATAAGGTGGAACAGAGCATTTTGAACTTTGGAGATGTAAACAGACTAATAATAAAGGATTACTCAGACATGTGTGAATGAAACAAAACACAACTCCAGGTATGTTTTAGATGAGGTAACCACATTTTGACATGGCTTAAAGCTCACAAGAGTCAGTTTGTGTAATAAAGGACCTTTAATGTTCATTTACTGAGAGCACACATGGCTGGCTGTCTGCTGTTGTACTGTGTTTCCTGAGTGTGTGTGTTGTGCTGGGAGCAGGTGCACACACATTCACATGGCCCCGGGGCAGAGCAGGTTTAGGGCCACGGCGGCTGCTCCTGTCCTCCGTGCGCAGCTCCTGTCGCCCCTGCTCCCTCAACTCCTGACCCGTTCCGTGTTCCGTGCCCCTGTCACCTCAGTTTTGCTCCCGTTACCTCGTCTTTACCCCTGTCGTCTTGCCCTTGCTTCTTTCGGGTCTGCTCCTGTCGCCTTGGCCCTGCTCCTATTGCCTCTGTGCTGCTCCTGTCACTTTTCCCTACTCCTGTCACTTCAGCCCAGTTCCTGTCCACTTGGCCCTGCTCCTGCCGTCTCTGCTCCTGTCATCACTACTCCTGCCGTCTCTGCTCCTGCCGTCTCTGCTCCTGTCGTCTCTGCTCCTGTCGTCTCTGCTCCTGTCATCTCTGCTCCTGTCATCTCTGCTCCTGTCATCACTACTCCTGCCGTCTCTGCTCCTGTCGTCTCTGCTCCTGTCGTCTCTGCTTCTGTCGTCTCTGCTCCTGCCACCTCAGCTTTGCTCCAGTCACTTTGGCCCTGCTCCTGTCACCTCTGCTCTTATCACATTTGCCCTGTTCCTGTTGCCTTGGCTTTGCTCCTGTCGCCTCAGCCCTGCTCCTGTCACCTGTGCTTCTGTCACTTGTGCTCCTTTTGCCTCTGTCCCTGTCGCTCCTTCTTGTGTCACCTTAGGCTTGCTTCTGTCGCCTTAGCCCTGCTCCTTGTGCTTTTCCCTGCTCCTGTCACCTCAGCTCTGCTCCTGTCACCTTGGCTCTGCTCCTTTTGCCTTTGTTCCTGTTGTCTCTGCTCCTGTCACCTTGACCCTGCTCCTTTGCTACGTGGTTCTGCTCCTGTCACCTTAGTTTTGCTGCTGTCACCTTGGTCCTGCTCCTGTTGCCTTTGCTCCTGCCTCTCTACTCCTGTCACTTGTGCTCCTGTCACTTCAGCCCTGCTCCTGTCTCCTCTGCTCCTGTAGCCTTGGCTTTGCTCCAGTCGCCTGTGCTCCTGTCGCTTGGGCCCCGCTCCTGTGGCCTTGGCTCCGCTCCTCCTCTGCTCTGCTGTCAGTGTGCTCATTGTGAATAATTGAAGCAGTGAGGTAGAGTTGCGGAGCTGTACCACAGATGTGTTCAAAGGGGTTCACAGACGGGGACAGGAGGGGACTGAGGTGAGCGGGCTTATGTAAGACCAGGGACCAGAGCGGGGACCAGAGCAGGGACCAGAGCCGGGACCAGAGCCGGGACCAGAGCCGGGACCAGAGCCGGGACCAGAGCCGGGACCAGAGCAGGGGCACACACCTATATTATGTAAAATTGACTCTTGAGCTTTAAGGCATGTTAAAATGGTGCTGTGCACAAGGCAAAGTGAACTAGCAACCACTACCAGTCCCACTCTTAAATTAAAATAAAAAATATATCAACATTTGTCATTAGTAGATTTAAAAGTGCAGTAAAAGTGCAGATCTACTTCTTTTTTTTTAGCTTTTTTTAGAGGTTTTTAGATGTCATCCATGCATGTTTCGGTAATTTAGCAATCTCTCCCGGGCCCTATTTGAACCGTCCTTACGTTAGCTGTAAGATTCTGTCCTATGCTCCGCCCAGAAGCCTACGTCACCCACGCTTCCACACGACAATTCTCTACAAATATACAGAAGCATGATACAAAACTGTACACTACAGCTTGACAAACCTGATGTAATGTGCAGTAGTTTCATTAGTGAGATCCTAAGATAGAGCTTTGAAGGGGATGTGACTCAGCACGGGGAGCAAAGAGCGGGGAGTTTCAGCGCGTCAGCAATGTTAATATGTTGATTTCGTCAAATGTAGCATTTTCAAAACAATAAAAGGTAACATGGTGATCTAAATATGTTATGTCTTAGAAATTAATAGAAGGACAATACCCCCTCTTTAAAAATGCCTCCACAAACTGTGTTCTAAACTTGCTTCTCTTGCAGGTGACTCTCCTCTCCTCCACCATGTACGACCCTCGTCACTACGACAGCCCCCCTCTGTACAGCCCCCAGTACAGCATCAGCCCCAGCCTGTACCCCCCCAGGAG
>KN486660.1:78806-102022 GCA_000787095.1 Periophthalmodon schlosseri
GGGGGGGTCGGGGCCCGGGTACTACGGGGGCAGTTATGGGTAGCGGCGGGTCTACATGACGCCGCACGCGGCCAAGTCGGCCATGATCACCGTAGCGGCAGTGAACTTCCTGGTGTCCCTGGGCTTCTTGGTTGGTAGCTTCTCGCGCTCCAGAGCCATGAGAGGTTGTAGGTTCTATCTCACAGTGTTCATCTGCGACATCATACTAGCCGTGCTGCAGGTGAGTGACACGGATGCTGCACAAGTTTTTTTTATTTTTATCTATCTTTATTTATACAGGGAGCGGCCCAATGACAATACCAGACTCTTTTTTTCATGAGCACCATGTTAATAATAATAATATTAGAGATCGACCAATATGAGGTTTTTCATGGACGATGCCGATAGTGATTGTTTGGAATCCAGAGGAATCGATAGCCAATAAGACTGACGATATTTTGGGCTGATATGTGGGGCCAATTTTGATTTTTTCGCCCAAATTCTGTAATTTAAATTTTCTACAAAGTCACAGCCCTTATATACCACAACCTTTTAAGAGAGCTGTGTTTTGTGCAGTTATTGCTTTGCACTAAAGTGTTAAAATAAAGCTTTATGTGGATTCTTTAGGCAACAGATGGATCAAAACAAAATATCGGCCTGTGCTGGAAATTTAAGGCCGATAGTCGATTAGCTAAAAAGTGCAAATATCCGTCTGATATATTGGCCAACGGATTTATCAGTCTATTTCTAATAATAATAATGCATCTGTTTTATATAACGCTTTTCACGGTAACTCAAAGACACTTTACAATAGTGTAACAGAAAACAAGGACATGACAGACAAAACAAGTAGTGAGAAAGCAGTCATCTGTGGGGGTTATAGGCTGTGAGGAAAAGGTGAGTTTTGAGCTGTTAAAATACAGTACAATACAAACAAAAACACAACACAGAGACGCAAGATACAAACTCAGGAAATGGCGAAAATTATTTAAAGACGACTTCATGACTCACCTCTCGTAAAGTTGTGCGTCCTCATTCATATTATCCATTAGAATGTGTCCTCTGCAAATACTGACAGCGCTATTAATCCAGTTTGAAGCATTCTTCAAAAAGTAAAAAGGGGAGAGTAGTTCCTCACATGTGTCTGTTGACATCCGCACAGCGAGGATCGGGCTGAAGCTGCTGCAGATTAGCGATAGTGACCAGTCTTCTGCGCATTAAAAGTATTTATCTGAACTACTGCACCACATTTCACAAATAATAATAACACAGTTTTGACTTGTTTTGACTAGAAGTGCAATGCTCTCATCTTCTGAACTCTTTAGAATCTCAAAGCGAGTCGTTTTAATGCAGGCAGGAAACAGCTATGGCCAGGTGCACTCAGAGCTTTTAGCTTGTGGTGCACGGTCTCTTCACTGCCATATCCCGCTGCAGGATATAGCAGGATATGGCATTCTCTTTGTGTCTGTGGTCTGCGCTTTTTGTTGCATGTTTAAAAATCGTTTAAGACTGACAAATCCTGTAGTGTGTGGCGGGCTTTAGTCTAGAAATGTAAAGTCATCGGTTGTTAAACGTGTTAAACTTATGAAATGTTTCTACCTGCATTTGGATATTTTAAGGGCAAAATCTACCATTACAACTAGATGTAATGTAATGACCTCACATAAACGAGCACCTCCTTACTGTATATATATAGTGTATACCTCCGGAGCATCTAAAAGTTCCCCATCCATAGCTCCTCCATAGTGTTTTTATCCGGCTCATAGTGAGATCAGCAGCTTCCCCCTCCGTCCTCTCACATTACACACTGTCATATCTTACTCTCTATATGAGCTGCGTGTGCAAATGTAAGCACAAAATCACTGTACTTCATAAAACACATTTTTGCTGTAGCTTTCTCTATATACTTTCTCTGTATTAAGTTGCATTAGTTTGGCAACTTTTTGAAGAAATAGTAGTTTTTAATATTATGCATAATTTTGAAGCAATAGCAGGACTACTCTTATTTAAAGTCCTATATTACACAAAATTGACACTTGTGAGCTTTAAGCCGTGTCCTGATTACACACTATTATTATTATTTTTAAAGATACACTAGTCAAAAGTTTGGACACACCCTCTCATTCAATGTTTTTTTTAATATTTACTACTTTCTACAATTTATCTACATACGGAAGACATCAAATGTATGAAATAAGATATGTGGAATTATGTAGTAAAGAAAAAAGCGAAATAACTCTACTAAATATTTTTCAACAAAGCAAACGGTGGTGACTTTGAGGATTTGAATGTTTAAGTTATTTAACTTTTTTCTTTGCTGCATAACTCCATATATCTTACTTCATATATTTGATGTTTTCTGTATGTATCTAAAATCTAAAAAGTAGTACAAATAAAGAAAAAAAAAGTGTGTGTCCAAACTTTTGACTGGTAGCGTATTTTACTTCAAATGTTACTTTTATTCAAGCCTTGAACACTATCTTTGCAGTTTGTTTAACCTTCTAAAAAATGTTTGCATGTTGTGTTGTGTGCAGGGCATCATCGACATCATCTTTGTGATCGGAGTGAACCCCATGTCCCAGAGCTCTCAGAGTATGCTGTACAACCCCATGCTGATGATGTGCCAGAGCGCCCCCGGCAGCCCCAGTCTGAGTGGTGCGGCCGGGGGCGGCTTCCCTGGAGGATACCCCATGTACTCCCAGTACCTCCACCACTACTGCTACATGGACCCGGAGGAGGTCAGGGCAGTGGCCAGCAACTATTTGAGAATCACAGTTTGGACTGGTCACTTGCGGTCTTCCTCAGAGTGGTCACGTGATGTTGCTGTGACGTGTTCGGTCAGATGATTTAAACAGGTTTTGGCGCTGTCTTCCCACTGGTGGAGGCAGGAGAGGAAGGTTGGAAGACAGCTCCAAAACCTGTTTAAATCATCTGACCGGACACATCACAGCAACGTCACGTGTCCACTCTGAGTGACCCTGGTCTGAAAAAATAATCTATTTAAAATAAATTATCGCCAGACCAGATGAACCTCATTGGACTAAGAATCACAGTGCCCATTTTAAAGACAGTAACACGCTGGCTACACACTTATTTAGTGCATTTGTGACATGAGCATTTGAGAGAAAACTCAAATATAAACAAATCCATCTTTTTCCAATTAAAATTCATATTCTGTAACTTCTCACCCAAAGTTGTATTTGGAGTGATTTGTGCATGTTTAAACAAGCTTTAACTGCTTATTTTCAAGACGCCATATTGGTGATCAATTCCCGTTTTCACTGCCACAGGGATACGCCCACTGCTCTGTACTTCTTCATTCTCCAATTTTATTTTCTTAATTGATGATACGTGCAAGATTCAGCAGCATCATTTTGGTCAAATGAAATAAAATGAGCTACTCTCTGGTGTGATCTGGAGCTATCCATAGGAGGTGCCGACAACTTAAAGGCACTTTGTTATGATGACATTTATGGTCAGCTCCCATTGGGCACCACAGTTTTCTAACACAGAAGTCAGCAGATTTGTTTCCTTTATTCTTTTTACTTGACTATTGTGATTTTAAATGTGCAAATTATAACATAGTGATCCACAGGTGTCATAGATTATAACTATAGAGCAGACACAAGCACAATAGTTCTTGCTTAAAAGTACTGTCCCTGTTAAATAACACTTGCTCTGCTTCCTCTCCAGTCTGTGGCTCTGGTGCTGGGTCTGATGGTGGTCCTGGCCCTGTCCTTAGCCGCGTACTACTCATACAAAACCCGCAGCAAGATCTGGAGACACGGCAAGTCCAACATCCTGTGGGACCAACCGCAGAGGGCACGAGCAGACAGCCCGGACCTGCAGCACTGGGTAAGGCTCAGGGATGCTAATTATCCTCCAGCTACTTTGAATACACGCCAGTCAAAGGTTTGGACACATCCTCTTGTTATTTTTTTTTCTTTGTTTATTACTTACAGCTGTGCAAACCAGGGTTCAAAGCAAAGAGTGGCTATTCTAAGTTATTTTGAGTGTATTTTTTGTTTGCGCTATCTAAGTTATTTTGAGTGTATTTTTTGTTTGCTACATCCCATATGTGTCCATTCATAGTCTTGATGCCTTCAGTGAGAATCCACAATGTAAAGGTTTGACTTAAAACATCCAAAAATGAAGTATCGAATGTACTGATACCGAGATACTAATACTACAAGTATCAAAACCAGTATTGATACTGGAAATAATCATATAAAAATTGACCTTTCCGTTCATAGTCAGAGAATGGTTTTGATCTACGTATATCAGAACTAGTATTAGGCCATATCTTAATAGCAAAGAAACCGCAATTATTCAAATAACAGAGTGATTTTTGTTATTATAGTGGTTATCGAGTATGAGGCCTTTTACTTAGTCTTGAAAACAAATTTATAAATTATATTCTGTGCTGTGACATTACTACTAAGCCCGGTTATACATTTTTTTGGATTTCAGGTTTCTACTTACAGCATCAACACTTAGATTTAACTGCTTTACATTGCATCATTCACTCACTCCACACTTGATTAGGCGATTGTTGCCACAGTTTTCTTCATACGAGGTTAGTGAATTGCCTATAACACTAATGTGGGCAGGTCTGAGCGGGATTTGAACTGCCGACCTTTGGATTGGTGGTGAGGTGATCTAACCAGCCCCTGTCTCCCTGTGTTCCTGGTACAAACGTTACAGTCCATGACACATAGTTGGTCATTGCTGTGTAATAATCATCGTCTTTGTAAAGAGAGGGTTGTTTATGTAAGGCACACCCAGGTTTCACTCTGTCTGATCATTAACCACAGCCTGATAAGAGAAACAAACACACTTAGTGACATGTTGAGCATAGTGTTAGCGACTTAGCATCTAGCCTTTAAAACAAGTTAGGATGAATACAGAAGCTAATACAGGAACGCAGGAATAAAAATGTGTGTGAAATGTTAGACAGATACATTCTTCTTGTTTACAATTAGTGGTGAAATGTATTAACCCAGACATCCCAGTGGTAAAGCTGCAGCGCATCTGCAAGGAGCTGCCTCTGAGCTTGGGCTCAGGTTGTCCTATCTAACCTCCTGTGGTTAGATTTGACTTATTTAACCCTGAGGCTTCCCTGTGGACATTTTTGCCATTTTTAAAAACTTAGTTGGCTAACTTTTTCAATTCAGTTAATGCTAAAGACACCAAATTTTGTGTAAAGGCCTAGTTCTTGTTGAAGTTTTTAGTCCCCCAAATTATTTTTTGCTACTGCATTGGAACGCTCAGAAATCCAAAGATCTATCGTTGCTCTAATTAAAGATATCAAATTTATTAAAAAAAAAAAATCATCAGGATTTTAACCCCTTAATTGCCAGTTTGAAAACATGAATTTCACATGTAGTGTAAAAATTACCTCTACATTTTTTGTTTTCGATTAAATACAAACAGCTGCTCTAATCAAAAATATCGTATTTTGGAAAAAAAAAAAATCTCTATATATTCAACCCTTTAAATTCCGGTTTGAAATTTTGGATTTCACAGGTAGTGTAAAAATGGCCTTTAAAATTGAGATTTCTTCCAGAAAATTGAAGCCAGGTTAAAATGGGGTATATTTTTATGTGTCCTAGGAAGCTTAAACTTTGTGGCATTTTTTTTGTATTTGTATAGCATCAGTTTAAAATCAGTTCTGGGCTAGATCTTTGGATTTAGTTGAAAAAAGTTTGAAAAAGTATTAATCTATGATGATTTTACAGCTGACATTTATGTCCTTAGGGTCCTAAGTGTGACTTTTTAAAAGGGAATTCTGAAGGTTAAAGGTGCGCTGTGTAACTTTTCCACTGTGTTTGCATACCCAGGTGTTTTATTGCTCAAAAATATCTTGTAAAACCTCTCCACAGATCTGACCTGTAACTAGACCTTGTGGTTTCACCTGCTTGTTTCCATGGAGATAGATCAAGTTAATCCAGTTTGAATTTACATGGATTTCTTAATAACATTTGTGCACTTTTTGTTCAGATGTATTTCCTTTTCTGACATAATTCGCTTCACTGCCTCGTTTATTGGTTGAAGTGCTGGTGTCATCCCTGTAACGTGACCCGGTGTAGCTGCAGTGCTAATCATTTGTACAACATAAGTGCTGTCTCAGTCAGACTGTGAAAGATACACAGGATATTATATGAGAGAATCAGCTCCTGCTCGGAAACTATAGACCCAAAAGACGGGCCGGGGGTGTGTACAAGGATGAAATCATTCACTAAACTTACTTTCACATCACAATGCCATAGAGTTACTTTTGTTGTGTTTTTTAAAGAACACATTATATGCTAAATTGACTTTTTTGACCTTTTAAATCTCATAAAAAATATACTTGGGGTTGTATTTTGTTTCATTCACGCATGTTTCATTAATCCATCATCCAAAGTCTTCTCTGAGCACTCAAAAATGCTCCGATCACATATTGCCAGTTTAGTTGCATCACAGATAGAACTCCAGACTTCTCATATGTAGTTTTTAAGCTCATAAGCCATCACCAGATTCATTTTATAGTCAAACAGTGTTCAGGGAACAAAACAGTGTCAGGGAACACTTAGCTCTATTAGCATAGCATCCATAGGGGAGAAGGGCTTGAGTTGTTTACTTTCTAAATGTTAATTTCTGGTGCTGACAGCAGAGGGAGCTCCATGTCTAAATGCCGCATTAGAAACGGAGGTGAAGTTTATAAATTTGTTTTCCTAGTGCAGACATCATTTTAAGTTAGGAAATGTGAAAGGATGACCAAAAGTACATTTAAAAGAGAATTAAAGCCACACAAATGCATAAATATTAGTGAATATTTGTAAGTTTTCAACAACAACCACAACTTAATAATTAAAAGCATACATGAATGTGAGTTTTGTGTTTTATAGTTAAGGAGTCAAGGAGATGAAGTTTTGATTAGGTTAATTCTGACCAGGTTGATTCCCTTCAGCATTTCCTGGTTATTACTAAGTTAGAGCGACTCACTCGGGATCAATTGCTTACGCCTTGGCATCTTGGATCTTTGCTGCAATTTTTAAAAAAATTTTAACAGCAAATTTTACACATTGAATTTGAGTGTTGAATTTGAGGCCTTGACAATATATGCACTGAATATTTAAAAGAAGATTTTTTTATACTGAAATTTTAAACTGTGAAAATATATAATTTCAGCAACGAAAATTCAGAATGAAAATAATTTAAACATGTTTTTTTCAGAATAAAAAAGTGATTATCTTCCATATCTTTGCTCTACCCCCAGCTTGAATTGATCTAAAAATGAGAATCTGTGTGCAGATAAATGTTACAAATGTAAACAAAAAATATATATAACATATTTAAAGTGTTTTCAATTTAAAAACAACTTAAATTGTTTAAATAAATAAATACAATTTAAATAAATTTTATTTAAAATTTTAAATAAATTTATGTAAAATTTAAATACATTTTATTTTTTTATTTTAAATAACAATCTTTTTGCATGAGAATCAGTACTTTTCAATACCCAGCTCAGTATCATTATATTGAGATTTTGGTATTGATTTGCCCATTTCTACTGTTTTGTGTACACCAACATCAATACACACACATTTAGTTGTTTTTCAAAATGCAGTTTTTGGACAGTGTATTTTGAGCTCCAGAAAAGGCATTTGAATGATATTTTTGCTTATTGCTGAACCATACACATTGCACATTTTACTTACTGCATTTAATTGCAATACCCCATATAATTTTGCACATTTCTTTCTCTGAATGTGCATTCCCCGGCTGTGTTGTTGTTAGCTAGCCTTGCACGCTTTGTCCGCCTCATTAGCGGAGAGGTGCTAGCCTCAGAATGCGTCCTACTTTAGCGTCTTGTTGTGAAGTGTCGGGGGGAGATGCTCGCCTCGCAGGAGACATGTTTTATGAATGTGTCGTCATGGATTATGGATAAAAGGCTTGGGTTGCCTCACCATGGTAACTCCGAGGGCCCTTCTCTCTCTCTCACTCCTCCTCTGTTCCCGTTTTTTTTTTCTCTGTTTATTTTTCTTACTTGCTCTCTCCTCTCCCCACCCTCTCTTTTCTCTCTTTCTCCTCTCACTCTCTCCCGTCTCTTTCCTCTCTCTCTCTCTCTCTGTCTCTCTCTCTCTCTCAAACCCCCTCTCTATCTCCTCTTGCTGTATTCTCTCTCTCTTTATGTCTTTTTTCCCCACTCTCTCTCTCTCTCTTTCTTTCTTTCACTCTCTCTTTTTGGTACTCCACACTTGTTTCTCTCTTCTTTCTCCTCTCTCTCACTCCTTCTCTGTTCCCTTTTTCATTTTTTTTCTTACTTGCTCTCTCCTCTCCCTGCCTGCTCTCCTTCCCCCCCCCCTCTCTCTCTCTTCTCTTTCTTTCTCCCCTCTCCATCTCCTCTCTCACTCTTTCTTCTCGTAAGCAGCCTCATTTGTTTTGATACATGCATGTCCCTGATTGGTTAATCCACCTGTCAATCACGCCCATCTGAAAACAGTGAAAGGCAAAGATGTGACCAGACTCACATCTTTGTCAAGTAGTGAAGAAGTGTGTATTCTGGATCCCAGGCAACAACAAAACAATAACATCTCCATAGAAACAAACAAATCCACAGTGCATTTAATGAAACAAAAAAAAAAAAACACACAAAAAACATGAAAAATAAATAAGAAATAAAAGGAATAGATTTTTGACGCAGTGATTCCAGTTCAAACAAGACAAAAATATAACGTAGTGAGTAGTGTCTTACATGTACGTTTTGCATTAGCTGAGTTTACCATAACAATAACTACGCATTATTAGATTTGACCTAGCTTGTGTTCATTAGCTCCATTTCACCTGAGCGTTAGCCTAGCGCTCTCCATCAGATCAGTGCTCCAGCCCAGGACGCACGATCTGGGTCACGCGCTCCGCTCTTTAAACATGCATGACCCAGACTACACCGCTACGCTACGCCCGCTACAGCGAGCAAACGGCACCCGCCTCTCTGACGGACATGCGCTTTGACAGTCTCCTCTTTTAAGACATGAAAGTAGTTACTGCTGGGGTAGTCCGAAGAATCGAAAATCAGATACTAATCTACACTGAAATTAGTATCAAAACTGGATATTCATTTGAGCAGGTATCAATACTAAAGAAGTCACATTCACAAGAAAGAAATTAACCTTTCCTGAATAGATTTAGAATGACCTTGAGGTGTATCAGAACAAGTATAAGACACATAGACTAGTACACGCCCATGGACCACTATGGAACCTACTGGACGACTGAGGGATTACACAGATATAAGGCCACATGGAACTATAAAAGAAAGTACTACCATTTAATGTTGAAAATTACATTCTATTGTCTAAATTGTTATTGTAGTATCTGAATTGGTATTGAGTACCAAGTCAAGTATAGAAAACAGGGACACTGCAGACACACTCACATTTATCACTGATACAGACTTTGGATCAAACACAAATGAACTGAACTTTTCTCTCCTTAAATAGCATGTCTCTGAGTCTGTGTGTTGAGGAAATAGTTATCCTGAGGTGAAAACAACAGCTCCATGGACATAAATGAGGCAATAAAAAGCAAAGAAACACATTTTGTCTGTTGTGTTGTTCATAGTTCTGCCTCAGTGCCACTCAGTCTGAATGTTGAGGAGCATTTTTCAAATAAAATGATGTCAGTGCATAACCTCTGTAGGAGAAGTGGGTGGGGAAAAGTGTCTGTGTTACGTCAAACAGCAGCTAGCAGATCGTCACAGGGATCAGATCACAATTCGATTATTATCACTCTATCACACATGGGGCTAGTATTGCTTTGCCTGGAATGTTCCACAGTATGGCATTAATCTTACCTGTTGCTGTCCCGTTCACAGGGGGACCAGACCAGAGACTCCAGGAGCACACAGCAGGCCCCCACACTGGTCATCTCTGAGACCACTGCTCCAGACATCAGGCTGGAGAACTGTCCGGTCTCCTATGGCAACCGCACCGTCTCCCATGGCAACCACAGCGTTTCCCATGGCAACCACAGCATCTCCCATAGCAACCCAACAGGCAGCATTCAGAGCGAAGGAAATTACAACTGTAACAGGTCAGCGCAGTTAAGAATAATCTGTTAAAAGCATTTCAACTGGATATAAATGTTCACAGTGTATAAATGGTCACATTTATGAGCACTCACTGGAGCACAGATTATTGTCAACTTTATGTGAAGGCTGTTTTCTGTTTACAGACATTTTATACTATAGTAATAACATTTTATACTCTTTCACAACAGCTGCCCTGGAACTGAACTTGTGGTCTCTGACTCCAATCAAACACACAGTCACACTTATAAACATGTTGTCAAGAGTCTTGCTCAGTCCCATTGCAGTGGTGATGCTGGGGGCTAAAATCCACTCTGTCAACTCTTGGCTAACAGCTCTACTGAGCTACTGCAGCTATGGCTCAATGGTTCTCAATCTGTATTTTAGGAGAAGACTTCTTAATTCAGTGGGAGACCTATGTCTTAATGTTTTGGGGATCGGGGGTTGCAAGTGCCGTTGTCAATGACAAT
This sequence comes from Periophthalmodon schlosseri, assembly GCA_000787095.1. NCBI lineage: Eukaryota > Metazoa > Chordata > Actinopteri > Gobiiformes > Gobiidae > Periophthalmodon > Periophthalmodon schlosseri. Next base: position 89,328 of record KN486660.1, read on the forward strand.
GATGTGACACACAGAGCATAGTTCTATCTTTCAAACACATGTGTCTCTGTGTGCAGTGTGTCTGCAGACAGCAGTGCTCGTCGCAGTACCAAGCCTCACCACCAGAGCCCCGCCCCCCTCTGCAGCAGCGACTCAGACATGACCCAGAGCACCCGGAAACTTCCTGAGAAGAGGTCCCACAGAGCACCTAGCCAGGAACCCCCCAAAACCCACAGAGCACCTAGCCAGGAACCCCCCGTGTCCCCCAGGCCAGCTGCTGAGGACCCGGTGGAGTCCCAGTGGGAGACGGGCTACACCACCGGAGGAGACACGGGCAACGAGCTGGACCAGGACTTCTCACGTGAACTGTTCAGGTGGGTGCTTAAAGCTGCACTGTGTAACTTTTCTGGTAGAGGGTTCACCAGCTGCTTGGCTTGTCTCCATGGGGATGTGACTGTTTTGCCTGGAATGTTCCACAGTACGATATTCAACTTGGCTGTTTTGCATTTATTCAATTACAGTTGTTTTTATTACTTAAAATACCATGAAAAACAGGCATTGTTACGATACTCTGATGCCTCTCCACAGATATGACCTGTATCTTGGCCTAGTTTTGCTTCTGCTTATCTTCATGGACATAGATGAGACTGTGGAACATTCCAGACAAAGCAGTAACAGCTCAATGGAGACAAGCAGTTGGCGGACCCTCCACAAAAAAAGTTGAGAGTGAGACTAAACACCTGAACTCCGCCCACAGCCACATTTCAAATAGAGCTTTAAACTGAGCAGAGGAGGGGCGACTAAAGGGGAGAGTGAGGGGGAGGCGGGGGGGGTCTGGAGGACTAAAGGGGAGAATGAGAGAGGAGTGAGGGGGAGGAGGGTCTGGTCTGGAGGACTAAAGGAGAGAGTGACTAAGGGGGTCAACACGTTCCAACTTTTAGTCCCTAATCGATCTAGTTTTGTGAAATCAGAGTTTTGTGGCCGCAATTTCCTGCAACAGAAAGAGTATAACTTTTGAATTATTTCCTGTAGTAACCTCTGATGAGAAAAACAAATACGGCCATATTTTGGATCAAGAATATTTTTGTTTGTGTCTCCAGGCAGTTTCCGGCGATCATCAGCGACGAGCAGCGGCGCCAGTACAAGCGGGAGTTTGACTCAGACCTGGCCCAGTACAAGAGCCTCTGTGCCGACATGGACGACATCAGCGACCAGATGCACAAGCTGAGCCGCGAGCTGGACACGCTGGACCCCTCCTCCATCAAGTACCAGGTAGGACTACACCTCCATCAAGTACCAGGTAGGACTACTCATACCTAGATGAAGTACCAAACAGATCTGCAGACATAAGTCCATCAAGTACCAGGTAGATCTATAGACATCTCCATCAAGTGTCAGGTAGGACTATTTACACATTCACACTTACATCAAGTACCAGGTCTACACACAGCTACAAGTTGGACTACAGATCTCCAGGTAGTGCCGGTAGAACCACACATTCACATGTCCATCAAGTACCAGGTAGGACTGCACCTCAATGAAGCACCAGGTAGGACTACATCTTCTTCAAGTACCTATAGATTTACATCAAGTACTAAGTAGAACCGTACATTCATACCTGCATCAAGTACCGGGTAGGACTACAGACACGTAGGTCAAGTACCACATAGGACTACGTACCTTCATGTCATTTCTCTTTATTTATACAGGGAGAGCCCAATGAAAACACTTTTTTCACAATCGCCCTGTTAAAATACAGAACATTACAAACAAAAACAAACAAAACAAATAACTGCACAGGTCCATTTAAAACAGGTTCAGGTGTGATTATAAATGTTTATCACCAGATTATTAAAGTCCATTAGTGGCACCAGTGTAATCAAGTACCAGGTAGGTCTACACCTCAGTCGAGCACCATATGGACCAACAGTGCCATCAACTTCCAGATAGGACTACACAACTGCATCAGGTAACAGGTAGAACTACACCTCCATGTTAGGACGACACCCACACTCCACCAAGTACTTCATTTTAAACTATAAACATGTATTATTATCACCATGTAACCCAACTACTTTATATGTTTTGCATAGTTGGACACAGTAATCAGTAATAGAGTAATCATTATGACTTTCCATTACAGGGAGTAGCAGATGAATACAACAGACTGAAGGACTTAAAAAGAGTAAGTCTAAATACTCTGCATTACTACATATCCACTCTTACAGTCCAACTTAAGCCCACTTATCTTTTCTGTGTTCTTTACAGACAGCACACTACCAAGCCAAGAAGAAACAATGCCGAGAACTAAGACAAAAACTCTTCCATATCAAACACCTGGTGAAGAACTACGACCAGGGCATGTGCTGACCCCACAGTGGACTAAACTCTGTGGTTCTGGTTCATGTTAAATAGGGATGCACGGACACGATAGTGGTAATATCGGCACCAATACTAAAAAATTAGCTGGATCGGGTATCGGTTCCATTTTATCGGTTCAGTAGATATCCTGGTTGGACCTATAAATGGATGTAATAAGATTATTTACAGGCTGATTTTGGACTAGAACATCACATAATGTTTGAACTTTAATGCATATGAAGCTGTTCAGTTGTCATTTGAAGGATAAATAACAGTTACATAACACAGTTGGATCTTTTGTGCAATAAGTGAACTGTGTTTTAAGGAAAATGTGCAATTTTCCATCCTCACACCTTTATCGGTTAATATCGGGCATCAGCAGATACTGTCGGTAACTGAAAAAGCTGGATTGGTGCATCCCTAATGTTAAAGACACTATTTTACCTCACATCAGTTAAAGGTCCTATATAATGCATTATTCTGTTCTATAAACTACTTTTGGACTAGCTTTGGCATTTCATGTTTTAGATTAGAAAGTGAAATAGGGTATTATACGTGTCGAATACAAATGATGATCACACTGTCAATATTTTTACATGCAAAGCAGTAAAACATCAGCAGATGGTGAAGACTCCATCTGCTGACACACTGAGGAGTTTAGCAGTGAAGTGAGCTAAAGGTAGCTAGCAATGAATTTGCTTCCCTACAAAGGTTAGTTCTGAAGTGAAGCTGAAGGCAGTGTGTAAGCTCTGTCATTTGTAATGATCCGAAGGTGGAGGTGTATGGACTGTAAAAACATGAAGGAGCAATCTGGGTTACCACCTGATGAGAGTGTTTGAGCTCTCACAAGGGACACAAAATATGATAGTGAAACAAAACAAAGCTCAAAGTGTTTTCAATGAGGAAAACATGATTAAAGAAGGCATTTTATGTCTCTTCTAGTATTTAGAAATAAACTATCACATAAGTAGATACAAATTTTACATTGTGTTCATAAACCACAATATTGAGTTCATTGATAACTCCTTAATAGAAACAGGTCCATTGACACTCTGTTCAAAGCTGCAGAACCGATCCTCATCTGCTGGTCCCACTTCTTCATAATGGAATTTCATCGTAGCAAGCAGCAGATTTTCATTTTTGTGTTTTTATTTGGCATTTTTACCCTACACGTATGACCCTGTGTTTGCACTTTTATGAATAATCATAGGTACAGAGCAGTGGGCGGGGATAGGAGATAGGTAAAAACAGAAAGGTTCAGACTCAAGCCTCAGGACGACTCAGGATCACTCAAACATGTATGAATCAATCAAAATACAACTGTGAGTAAGCTAATGATGAGGGAACAACATCAAAGGTTCTATATCACGCGGAATTGACTCTTGTGAGATTTTGGCCATGTTATAATGTTGTTACCTCCTCAAAAACTTGGTAGTTGTGTTTTGTTTCATTCACACATGTAAGAAACCCTTTATTATTAGTCCGTCTACATCTCCAAAGCTCAAAATGCTCTGTTTCACCTTGTGATGTCATGAAGCGGTAGTTTTCAAATTAATGGTTGCCTTTTACCTTCATTTCAGTGGAGATAGGAAATTCTAGGCCTGAACTCATCCAAATGATTCTAGTGAATGTGTATGGAGCACTTCCTTTATTACAACATGACATCACAAGGTGGAACAGAGCGTTTTCTGTTTGAGGAAAGAACTCAGCCTAAATACGCAGGGTTTGTGTGTTAAACATGTGAATGAAACAAAACTCCACGTATGTTTTTGATGAGGAAACAACATAACAGATCAGAAAATAGTGCAATATGGGCCCTTTAAATGCTTGTAAAAGTAAATTCCTCATAAGTGGTGTTATTTTTTCCCACATGCGCAGCCAAGATTGTTTTGATACAGATGGACCATGGATTTCTGTGACAATCCACCTGTCAATCATATCAAACTGGAAGATCTGACTTACCCAAGACAAAATATCTTTGTGTAGTAGACAAGCATAATATAGGACCTTTAAGAAAATACTCTAAGGTAATTTTAACTGCATGATTTCATCCAGTATTTACAATCTATTAACCAACTCTGAATCTGAAAATGTGTTTTTAAATGCTCTTGGGATAAACACACAAAAGCTGGTGGTACATGTCCCTGTGTTTTATTTGGCATTCCTCATACAGATGCAACACAACACTTTTTCAAGTCTTCAGAAAGAAAAAAACAAACAGAAATAGACACCATCGTCTGTCCATTGTTTTAATACACATGAAATCTTCAAAGCACAAATATAGGAAAACATTGAGGAGGCTATAATCATTTTCTGACATAATAAAAAATTCTCAAATCATCAAATCATCAGTTTCACCCGTTTAACTTTTTAAAATCTTTTCGTAATAAATGCTTAAGTCTTGTCATGTTGCACGTCGCATGAATGGACCACACATTGCTTTTGGAGACATGAGGTAAACCCGACGCGGGGCAAATTCGGTGACGTTTTGGCATTACACGTCCTCGCCAATCAGAAATGAGCTGTAAAAAATGAGCAACGGGGATTTAAAATGGGGTTGTACGGGGACGTTTTGTGTTTGAAATAGTCAACATAATTTTACGTACAAGACAAATAAGGTGTGATTTAAAGGTGCACTGTGTAACTTCTAGGTGGGGGTTCGTCACCTGCTTGTTTCCATGGAGATGCTAATGCTTTGCGATGGCATTAGCATGTGTTTCTCGCATTTATTTGATTCCAGGTGTCTTATTCACCTATAAAATACCTGAAAAACACGCATCGTCACTGTGAGCAAGCTTGCCCTTCCAGTGATCTGACCCATAACTTGGCCTGTTGGCATGACCTGCTAGTCTGTTTGTCAATAGAGAAGTTTAGTGCCTTACTGAGGAACATTCCTGGCAAAGCAATAACATCTCCATGGAGACAAGCAGGTTCCTCCACCAGAAAAGTTACATAGTGCTTCTTTAAAGACATAGTGACATTTGGTATTCAAAAATTGCACAGTATTTTTATATTTTAACACAATGGCTATAATCGCTTTATTAACTGATGTAAAAAACTCGATTATAGTTATTTTTATTATGCAATCATTTTGGCAATATAATGTCCCCTTTGAGAACTAAATTTGGTATTTTGTATGAGGAAAAAAACAACGAGATACTAAAATATTCAAATCTCCCCATACAACTCCACTCAGATCCAGAGTTAACAGTGACTGTCTGCGTCACATCTACAGTATGTGGGGCCAGTTTCTATGGCGATACGTGAAGCTTGTTTTGACATCTAAAAATGGCAGAGGTATTTTTATGAAAATACACATAGAAAAAACATATAGGAGTAACAGGGAAAGAAACACATTTAGAAAGAAGAAAACAACTCAGAAATGTGGCCAAAAACATGCAAAACGTAAATTGGCCTGAAATATTTACAACAATACATTTTTAAGGGGAAAGTAAACTCACCGCAAAAAATATTTCTGTATGAGTTAAAATAATAAATGAATAAAAATTTTAATCTTGATTTTAAACCATTTTGGTCAGTGTTATAATGTTACAAATATATTTATTTTGTCAAAATTATGATTATTTTTGGATCACTTCTAAATCATTTAAAAACTTTTTTCTAAGTATAATGATTTGCCAAAATTGAAGCAGGAAATTCTACCAAAAATAGGGGAAAATTGTATCCTAGATAATTATTTTTCCTTTAAAAAATAATTGAATTAAAAATGTAATCATTGTTTTGATAAGAATTATTACATTACACTATATTTTATTATTATTATTTTTTATTTATTTATTTATTTTAATTTAAGTTGAAATAGGAAATATTACCTAAAATGAGACAAAAATTTTTACTCCAGATGTTTTTTTTTCCTCAAAATGTGAAAATCTATGAAAACCTAGAATAAGTAACTAAATTAAAAAATATATATATTTTCAAATCAAGATTAATATAATTTTAACTCATGTAGAAGTTCTTCTTTGCAGTAAAAACAGCTCATAATCTGGTAGTGTTTCACATCCGGAAAACCAGACAATTTTTTTTTCATTTTTACCAACAAAATTAAAAAAAAAAACCTTCACGATTCAGCTGATCATATAAAACACGTGAAATCAAGATAGAAGAAGAAAGACAAATGCTTGCTTTAAGACTCAAACCAGCGCCCCCTGTTGTCCACACTGAAAAACAAGGCAGTCATCAAAAAGAAGGCGATTTCCGGTGATCCGCGTGTAGAGGTTTTTTGACAAAAGTTGAGGTATCGATCCGATTTTTACGGCAATGTAAAATGTTTATGTTTTGACTTGGATGGTAAAAACTTTGGTGATTTTTTCTTTTTTTTCTTACCAAATTTCAGTCTTGAAAGCTTTTAATTTTTGATGATTTTGTCCCATTTCATTCAAAGCTCACAAAAAACGTGCTTAACCTTCCACTGAACTTACCACATCTTCATTTTCAGTCTTTCTTGGCCTGTGGAGTTGACATGTTACGGCAATTTGCACCATAATGAATCCCAACCAGGGGTCCCGTCTGTGATCTGGCAACGCTCCAGAGTTTCAACCAGATCTGGCAACCCTTGGAGTCCTGTTTGTAAGCCACAGGCGCAGCTGGGGAGGTAAAATGGCTACTCCGCATACGTAGGGTTGTCTCAAATCTGGCAACGTTCCGGGTTTGGTCCAGTTCTGGCAACCCTGGGAGTCCTGTTTGTAAGCCACAGATGGAACGCGATGGGTAGTTTTTGCAATGGCCGGGGAGGTAAAATGTCTACTCTCTGGGCACGTAGGGTTGTCCCGTCTGATCTGGCAGCGCTCTACAGTTTTCACCAGATCTGGCAACCCTTGGAGTCCTGTTTGTAAGCCATAGATGGAACGCAGTTGGTACTTTTTGCAGCCGGGGAGGTAAAATGGCTACTGTCCGGGTAGGCAGGGTAGTCCCATCTCTGATCTGGCGACGGTCCCAAATTTTCAACCAGATCTGGCAATGCTCCGAGTTTGATCCAGATCTGGCAGCTCTTGGAGTCCTGTTCGTAAGCCACAGATGGAACGCAATGGGTACTTTTTGCAGTAGCCTGGGAGGTAAAATGGCTACATCTCTGATCTGGCAACGCTCTCGAGTTTTCAACCAGATCTGGCAACCCTTAGAGTCCTGTAGTAGTAGTTGGTAATTGGGAAGGTGAAACGGCTACTGCCCGGGTACGTATGGCCAGCTGATGGAACTCCCGGAGAGTTGCATGTCTCGGATGAGGGTCTCGATGGGAGTTTTACCGACCAGGCGCATGAAGAAGAGCTGTGAGATGAGGTTTGCGGGGACGGCGCGGAGGGCGGGCAGGCGGAGGAGGAGGCGGCCGAAGCGCTGCGGCTGGCTGGGGTACTGCATGCGCTCGTATTCGGTCAGAGCCACCTGGGCCTTCTCCTGTAGGGACTCCACGTGCACCGAGTCAGTGAGGCCACATGCATCTGGGGCAGAGCAGACGGGGGAGAGGTTAACAACTGGCAGGTATGTTATAATGTTGTTTCCTCATCAAAAACATACCTGGAGTTGTGTTTTGTTTCATTCACACATGTTTGAGTGACCCTATATTATTATTAAAGCTCAAAATGCTCTGTTCCACCTTGTGATGTCATGTATTAGTACTTTTCAAGATAACAGCTACCTTTTATCTTTAGTTCAGTAGAGATTGGCAGAGATTCAAGGGCTGAAATCATTCAAATGATTCCAGTGAAGGTGTATGGAGTTTACCACATGACATCACAAGGTGGAATAGAGTGTTTTCAGTTTGAGAGAAAAATAGGGTTTCATTCATACACGTTTAGGGAGTGAATGAAACAAAACACAACTCCGGATATGTTTTTAGTGAGGAAGCAACATCATAACATTGATCAGAAAATAGCGTAATACGGGCCCTTTAAAAAGTTATCTGAGTAAAAGCGTTGGATAATAGGTGAAAGGGAAACTGAGCACTGTAATGATCCAATTTTCTGTTGTAAGGTAACACCACTGTCTCCATGGTGATAATGTTATCGCTTTGCCTGGAACCTTCCACAGTATGGCAGCGGAGTAAGGGGGAGGTGATTATCCCAACAGTGGCTGAACTATGGTGATGGGACAGGAAATAAATAAATAAAGAAAAATATGTTTGTTTTTTTTAAATCCATCCATCTGATTATTCATTTAAACTAAAAAGTGCAGTTTTAAAATTTTGAAAATGTTCATGATTTGTCTTGCAGTTTTGGTCCTGACTTTCAAACCGGAGACAGAAGTGAACAATGAAAACTCGAGGAGGGCATTACTCAGCTGTGTGGGCTGGTTACGTAAACAGTCGTGATGCTGCCGTTACCAGCTCAAATATTTCTGTCAAACCTACACGCTAGAACGGTTTGTTATGGTTTCTAACATTTTCCAAAACAATACGCAAAAACAACCACACACTTAGACCAAATGAATCCTCGGGGCATTTCCTTGATTATGCCAGAAGGTGGTGCCAAAGTTAAAAGATGAATGTCCAGTTACAGCGAAGTGGTCATTGAATAAAAGCAAACATAATTCAATTGTTAAAATGCTATAGCAATAAAATTAAATTGTAATTTGACCTTCCTGCATTTCATCTAGAAGTTGTTATGACTAAACAAGCTCCCTTTTTGTCCTGTGTGCATGAGATAGAACCAGACTATTGATTTTCCGTGGCTTTGTTAGTGCACAGTTAAATGCTTGCTAAAGTAGGCTACTTCACAGGGTCATTATTGGACATTTGGAAAACAGTTCCAGCAGCAGTAGCTCTCTGGATCAGAAAACACTGTGCTTTTCATTTCACTTTAATGTATTCTCTGTGATGAGGACAAAAACAGGCACTATGCAGTTTTATCTTTGCACTGTGTGAGCAGTTACAAGTTCGGTAATTCCGACTAAAAGTTCTTTTGATTCCAGCGTGGGGTCAAAACAATGGTCAGTGTTAAGTGCTGACCTCCTGAAGTGTAAAACTCACTATTATTCATATAGCTACACTTTCAACAGTCACTTCCTGTTGATCTTTTAACAGGTTTTTAAAGGGCTTGTACCCGTTTTTTGGGGTTTTTTTGTTTTGTTTTTTTACGTGTCTTGCCCCAGTACAGATATATTGTATAAGCAGCTCTTGAGGTCAAAATAAGACCACTGTGTACTGTCTGCATCTAATTATACAGTATTTTATGATCTGATAATAAAAAAGTGCAGTTAGCATGCTAGCTTTCCGTGATGTAAAAAAAAAAAGCTCTCATTATAGTGAATAATTAGGATGTGAATGTGTCTTAATTTGTATGGGGTTATTTGGTTGCACGTTTATGACCAATTAACCAGGTGAAACTACATTATTTTGATGTCGTTTTTATCCAAAAAACAGACAAAAAAGCATGTTTTTCTTTTTCATTTGTTTTTTCTTTTGGTTGCTGCTTGTTTCTATGGAAATGCTGTTCCTTTGGCTATAATATTCCACAGTATGGCATAAAACATATCTACCCCCGTGGAGAATGTTCTGAAGTGGTGGAGGTGAAAATGGTTTTAATCAAACTAAACTATGGTTTTAACTAAACAAACATGTTCACATTTCCAGAGAAGTAGAGAAGATTCAAGATTTCATTGTCATGGTCATAGAAAATAACAAAATTACGTTCAGAGCCTCAAACACTGCTTGGTTTTGATGCAAAGTGCAATACAAAAGATGCAAGAGCCTAACCAGAAGAAAGAGAGGGAGTATTAACTATAACAAACCCATCCTCCTCATGAACGTGTCCTCACCTGGAGAGAAGAGTGCGATGGCTTTGAGGCAGCTGTACTCCGCTGAGTCCACCTGTAGTCTGGTCAGCTTGTCCACCTGGTCCTGGAACACTCGTACCTGGTCCATGAAGGAGACCACGCGCTCGGCAGACATGGGTGAGGAGTGAAAACCCGCCGCGGCCAGCAGGGGCGCCATGTGCAGGGGCAGAGCCGACTGCGCCGCGTTCAGGATGAAGAGTTCGCTCCAGCTCAGACGCAGCAGAGACACCTGGGAAAACACGCATCGGTAAGCACAGAGCCGCTCGTGGGTTTCGGATAGGGGTGGGATGAGACAATGGTGCCATGACTGCTTAGATTCCAGAAGCATCAGTGCCATCTTGATCCCTGGGGAAGCTCATCTCCTCTCAAGGCTCCGGTTGGTTTCAGTCAAGTAGACAGAGACCTGTATAGTCAGTTTGAATATATTGTAATGTGTTGTTTCTGTGAGCTCACTGCATAGGTTTTGGCTTATTCACTGTGTTTACTCCAGCTAATTTTGAACATGCAAATGTGAGCCGTTCAAGTGTGGTTTTAGGTAGAGGATGGTTTAAATATGTAAAACAAGAGTCCTCAGGTGGGCCTGTCTACAAGCCCCATGTTCAGTCCTACTCATGTTCAACCTTCTAAGTGTGATGCCAACCCACAAGCTGCTAGCAAAGTTGAGTCCAGTACTTTAATACCAGTCTATTGCTGCTCAGTTACAGAGAAATGTTGGTGTAAAGTCCAGTGACACTTTCCAGATAGCTCCAAGTTAAAATCCTCCAGAACTAAATCTGTCTGGAGTTAAACTTGTCATGCAGTGTGATTTCAAAGAGCCATATAAAAAGGGGTGGACTGGTTACAATGGGTACGATATGTTTTTCATTGCAACAACAACTTTTATGCTTTAAACACCAGTTCTGCAGTGTACATCCCCACATGTATCACTACTGATTATTACAATATACTCAATATCCAATATATATGTAATATACATTACACTTCATTTTTATCATTAATATGATTAGACTAAAACTGGACCTGCTTCTCTGTTCTCTCTGTCGTTCCCTACGTTCAGACAAACAATTCCTTCTTGATTTGAAGGACTTTGTGAGGACCCATAGAGAAGAGGACCTTTCCCCATTCAAAACATATAATATATTGATTTGAATTGCTTAATTGCTATGACCATGGAGGACAGTTGTAATGCTTGAAACACATGAATATGTTTAACTGTAGTCGTTAGGAGTTAATGTCCATGTGTTGACAAGCTTAACTGTTTTTGGTAGTTTTTAACAATTGCTTTGGGGTATTTTTGACTTGTTGTCAACTAGTAAGCTCACCATTTGTAACAGTATTCCTTCAAGTTACAAAAACTCAAATAATGTGTTGTTCAGTTATGAAATACAATCGCCTGACTTCATAATCGTACCAATAGTCATATCTACCATAAAAAGACACAGCATGGAAAAATCTACCGCATTGGTATCAACAGCAAGATAAGTAACTACCCATGTATGTGATATGGAGGTTTCAGATTTGATTTTATCTGGAAAAGTAAATATCAGTATGAGTGTGGGTAATGCCCTGTGCGGTTATTCTGACCGATCCTTCAGTAACCAGTCAAGAACAGAGGCGGCACCAGAGACTGTATAAAGAAGTGGAGTGAGAGACTGTGACGTCACCCACAGCGTTCGGCTCCAGTCAAATGAAGCTCATCGAGGCTAGAGCAGTTATGGGGTGAATTTAGAGCCAATTTCCATATTTGGAATTCTGACTGCAAGTGTCATAGCAACCAAAGAACCAATCTGAAGCGAGGCTGCTGAACGCTACTTCCTGCCCACCCCGGTTGTTTAGCAGGGAGCGGGACTGACACTGTCAATCAACCCAGTCGCTAAAGCTATTGACAGCAACCTCGGGGAAAGAGGGTAGCCCATTAGACTGCTGAGAGCAGCAGTTACGGAGAGAGGGGCAACGTGGGATATAAAATAATTAGTCACATGTTTGTGTAACATAGAGCCATAGAACGCTCTTCTATTTCCATTTTGACTTATTAATCGGTTCAAAAAGGGGATAAAGAGAATGAGACAGCAGAAAAAATATTGGCATTGCATGTCTTTATGGAGCATAGATATCGGCTGATACTGATATTGAAGGCTCGATACTGGAACCGATATATGGCTCTTCCATAAGTAAATTGTTCCAAGTTTGAATTTACGCCATTATTTGAAAAAAAGGGGCTGATGGAGGAAACAACAGTAGCTAAAAGAAACCCACTCAGACACAAGGACAACATCCAAACTTTACACAGAAACAAAGTCCAAAAAACTCTCACCTGATCAGAGACTGGCAATTCGGGGAAGTAGGGAATATTCCGGGCCCACTCCACAATGCTGAAGAGGAGACGCGCGGCGAGCTCGCAGATGTTGTCGATCCCCATGGCGTTGTCCGGGCCGCTCTGCTGGCTGTACTGGTGCCCGTACCGGGAGTTAGGGTACGGCTCCGCGCGGAGGAGCTGAGAGATGAGCTCCGACACAGGCTGGGCCCCCCCCCCGCCGCCCCTGTTGTTGTTGTAGAAAACGCCCCCC
>KN486660.1:102032-132340 GCA_000787095.1 Periophthalmodon schlosseri
CCCCGCCGCCATTGTTGTTGTTGTAGAAGTCGCCTCCTCCCAGGCCGCTGGCGCCCCCTATGGGGGTGATGGAGGGACTGAGGCTGGCCTGAGGGGGGATGCGGCCGCGTTGGACTGCTGTGGTGAGGGTTGGGGGCACAGGGGAGGACAGGGGGAGGAGGGGAGGCAGAAGAGAAGAAGAATAAGTTAAGGAGGAGTCACGAGTGCATTTAAGTCAGACTGCAAGGTTTTAAACACGAAATAGAACTGTCATAACTATCACCATTATATGTCCATTGCAATATAATATTCAAAGTGTACTTGTGAGGTAGGTTTATTCAGTTTGAAAGGTGTAGTCCTCTGTAAAAACAGGAAGTTTGCAAATGTATTTTGACTGATACCAACCTCAACCACATGAAAAATATAATTTGTTTACTAGAACAACTGGCCCGTAAAGTTATTCGGTTTTCAAGCATACTTTTGCATAATATGGATAGTTTAAGCAACAGTTACTTCTTTGAGGTAATAACATAGTCTAACTGGGGAATATTAAATTTATCAATCTCAGACCAAGTTACAGGCCAGATCTGTGGAGAGGCAACCCCCCTGACATCAATAATGCATGTCTTACGACGTATTTTTGAGCAGTACAAACAACTGATTAAACAAATGCTAGACAGCAGCAAGATGGATTCTCGCAATATTTGTGAGTTCATAAACTCTGGAGAATCCATCTTGGCGTGCTCTCGCTGATGCGATAGGGCCCTGCTGCTGGTTGGTGGACCAATCACAGAGCAGCATTGAGGTTTGTGTGGAAATCAAAGGTGACGCGCTCAAGTGAACCAAAACAAACATGGGGACGCCGACAGACACTTCAGCCTATTTCAGCTATTACTATTTTGTTTGTGCAAATGAGCTAAAGGTAAGAGCTTTGTGCATTTGTCTCTGTTCTTTTCTCTCGACTGGATTTAACAAAAGTTAGATTTCTTGGCTTGTTCCGCTGTGACGACCAATCAGCTTGTTTATTTGTTTGAATGTACCGATAGGCCCCGATCAATTTCAGCGAGAGCTGTTGCAGATTGATGTGCAGCACTCAATTCAGAGTGCTACACATTTCAATCTGCCGTGAGCCAGGTTAGTTGGATATACCAGGCAGCGCAAAAACATCTCCATGGAGACAAGCTGTGGCAGATACCCATCAAAAAAGTTAGGCAGTTCTTCTTTAATCATTCAGAGTTTAAAACCACCAAAAGCACACAGACAGACAGACAGACAAAGAAAGCGGTGGATCGTCTGTAATACTTTCCAATGATAATCCCTCCAGAACTCCTCTCCTCTGCCCTACATCTGAAACACCCTTGAAATAAAGCAGTATCCTTTTCATTCACACAAGAGGAGGTCTGGCTAACCTCAAAAATACCTCACGGCCAGCAGCCTCACAGACAGTCCACTGAGCGCAGATATATGCATCTGGAGCGCTGTACGCCTGCTCTGATTATGCGCCCTGGAGGAGGGAGACAGCGGCGGATGTGCGGCCATTAGCGAATCTGCCCGTGACCTTTGACCCCTCTGGCTGTGGGGGAGGGGGGGTTGTCTTCGGGGGCTAGTAAAGTCTCCCATTAGGCAGCTTCACGGTGATAATGGGGATGAGCAAACAGTTATAAATCACAGAGAAGGGATAAAAGCACGTTAGGTGGAATTTATGACAGGAAAGTAAAAGATTCCATGCATTTTGGGATCATACTGAAGACTTTTTTGGATAAAAAAAAGCAATAAGCCTCTTCAACATGTTGTCTTAAAGGTCTTGTACCCAATTTTTCCCTCCCCCAAATTTTGTCTTGCCCCAGCCCAGTACCGATATATTGTATTAGCAGCTCTTGAGGTTGTGGCCGTGGGCTGTGTACCGTCTGGATCTGATTATAAAGCATTTTATTGTCTGATAATCAGGAAGTGCTCTTTTACTAGTTGTTATTAGCATTACCGGGATGGCAAAACGCTGCTCTGTCCTCTAAAAGTTGTGAAAAGGGTTTATAAGCTCATGGGGACCTGAAGGTGATGCCGCCAGGATAGAGGCCTGCAGAGAGGTCACACTGCTCACAGTACAAGTGCATGTTTTCAAGGGATTTTTTAGGTCGTTTTCACACTGCCACTGGTTAGGTCAACATAACAGAGCATGTGGGGGGAAATGGGCTGTTGTGAACCCAACAGTCGTATTCTGATTCTCATTGAAAGCCCTCTCCGAGAGCGCTTGAAACAGGTGGCTCAGAGCGGCTCCACTCACACTCTGGAGCGGGGCGAGTGTGGTGTGAACACGGTTAACCTTAGGCCGACCTTGGGCAGTCCGCAGTTACAGTAAAAGCGCTCGGATCATGGGCGCTGCAGAGCTGCTGTTTGACACGTTCGTCTGACAAGGAAATTTGGATCAACTTATCAGCGACTCCTCCAGCCTCTGTCTGTGTGTCGTTCAAAAATCTACCACAGGTTAAAGACAAGGCCACCTCATACAGGGGAAGCGAGCGTGTGCGTATTCACGGGGCTCTGTTCGCTTGAAGCACGTTGTCGTGGAAATAGGTTTGTCGATCAGCTGATGGACTCTCACGTGGCTCATGGTGCGGCGTTTGAGGTGAATGATGCGAACAACAACGACTCAACCGTGAAGTAAACGGAACTAAATCTAGCTTGCACCGGGGTCAGTCAACAGAGCCACTAACGTGTGAAAACAAAAAACAATAAAAACACCCATAATTGAATAAATGTCAGATAGATACATTTGCTGTCACTGTAGAGCGTTTCAGGCAACACAATAACATCTTAATTGAGCAGTTTTTCAAATAATACACCTCAAATTTCCCATGCTGTTTAGGGACCTCCTTAACCCGTCTTAAGGCCACACTTTCCTGAGTGAGTGAATTCATTTGTCTGCATAGATCTGTATTGATTGTGGGCTTAGGGGCAGATCAACAGCTGATGTTTGCCCAGCTTTAACAGGGGCTTACAGAGCTACAGGTGTGAAAGCCATGGATCCCCCTGTCGCTCGCTACGTTTAACATGCACGCCAGGAAAAACTGATAACATACAATACATTACATTAGGAGCAGACTAAGAGAGGCGTTCAACTGCAGGAGGTAAGAAACAGCCAGGAAAATATTAGACATGTGTTTAGATGTGTACTCACTAATTTTAGATCAGCAGCAATGACAAACTAGGGCTCCCCACCACGGACTAGCACACACTGTGAAAGTAAAAACTACTGGAGCTTCAATGTGTTTATTTGCGCAGCAGGGACCAAATAACTAATAAAATACAGTTCCTAGCATGTCTGAAAATCAAATGTATGACAGTTGTTTTTATTAGCAACTATAGCTACATAGTTTTATTGCTAATGCTAAATTACTAGATGTATCTTAAAGTCTATTAGCCCCCCCATTCGCACCATACACTGAATAGAGAAGTGGACTGAGCGAGCCAGTCAACTGAAGCTAGTGCATGTTTCATAGCAATCAAAGAGCCAATCAATAGCCAGGTTGTTGAATGTACTTGCCCCTTTGCTATCAATCAAACACGTCGCTAACGCTAGCGGGAGCCGACCTCGGGGAAAGAAGGCATCCGATTGGTCAGTAATCACTCATACTTCATATCTTGATTCACGGACAAAATTAAAACAAACATTTTAAGACCAAAATCACGAGCCTGACAACAGCAGTTACAGAGCTAGGGGCAACGTTTTTTCAATAGAAAGTGAATCGGAGCCAGAGTCGATGGAACCAATTCGCACCGATGGAACACAGTGGCTAGTGACTAAAACTAATATTGAAACTCGATACTCATTTCAGCAAGTATCGATACTGTAAAAAATCACATTAACAGTTTTGAGCTTTCCTTAAAAATTTTAGTATGATTTTGAGCCTTATCAGACCAAGTACGAGACCTCATGGTTTTATAAAGAAAATACTATTGTTTTGCATTGAAAATTACATTCTAAAAAGTAGTATTTTTTATCTTCATTGTGGTATCGTAATCAGTATCGAGTACTGAGTAAATTCCTTAGTATTGAAATCGAGTTTGAAATTTTTTAATTGTGAAAATATTACTAAGGTTCACACCTATTTGGTTCTTTGCCTTGTCCCAGTCTACATTTAGGACAAAGACGATTTAAATTGGGTTGTTTAGCGCACTCAGTGTTCTCTGTGTATGTAAACGTGAGTGAGGAGCAGCCAGGGTATGAAAGCCGTCTTACCGGCAGTAACAGTGATCTGACACACATGAGTGACTGGGAGCAGATAGGACCAGACACATGTCAGCTTACTTACTGCTGTTATGACTATACTGGAGAGGTACACAGCAGATCTGAGTCACTGTGGTTGGATAAAGAAAATACACTCTCACTATCTTTTATGGGTGGGCGATACAGAAAAAGAATATCGTTTTGGGGTTTTTTTTGTAAATATCTTGGTTGGAAAATGAACCAAAGCGGGTAAAGTGTCAGTTTGTGGGCAAAAGCTTAACCGACTGCACCATCGTCAACACTCTCAGATCTATGGGTGTTCTACACTATAATAATAATAATAATAATAATAATGCATTTTATTTATAAGCGCCTTTCAAAGCACCCAAGGACACTGAACAAGATAAAATAAGATAAAACATATAAATACAATTAAAAAAATATAACAAAAAACTGACTGATAAAAGATGTGTGCTTGGTTATAGCATATTATATAAACACTATTACTCTTCTGATATTGAGCTACAAATGTTAAAACAGTTAATAAAAACAGAACAATAATATCTGAAATTAACCAAAAAAAGTATGATTCAAAACAACCAAAGCAGTCAGAGGCCCTCTACCCGATTTTTCCGCGTATTTGAGCAAAATGTGTCTCGTCCCAGTACAGATATGTTATATAAGCAGCTCTTGAGGTCAGAATAAGTCTGCTGCGTCCCTTATCGTGCATCTTAACAATATCAGCAAAAAAGCAGATCATCACAGGAAACAGATCACAATGAAATTCTTATCCCCCTGCTGCCCCGCCCTAATAGTGGTCACAGGGCGAAAGATGTTGGGAGCCACTGTCCTAGAACATGGACACTACCAGTGAGTTTCTGGTGAAGCAGTGTGACTAGTTACCTTCTTTGCGCATGCCCACTCGGAAACACTTCTTGAGGCGGCAGTACTGACACTGGTTCCTGTGGTGCTGGTCGATCTGGCATTCTCGATTTGACCTAAAGATAAAAAAATAACAACAACTGAGTATTTGAGGTATGACGGATTAAACATGATACTCATGTGTGTTTCCCAATCAAAAGGAAACAAGGAAAAAGGGCCTTTACCCGATTTTTTTCTCATGTATTTGGGCAAAAGTTGTCTTACCCCAGTACAGATATATTGTATAAACAAGCTGCATATTGTCTGCATCTAATTATTAAACATTGTCCAATAGTCAGGAAGCGCACTTTAGCATGCTAGTTGTTGTTAGCTTTATCGTGACGGCAAAACTCCGCTCTCGTCGCTGAGAGTTGTGAAAAGCACTTAGAAACTCATCACGGTGAATAATTGGGATGCTCAGAATGCATAATGTAAGAGAGGAATAACCTTCAACCACTGCAAACCGTTTAAAATGAACTAGTTCTGCTTTTCACGTTTTAAGACAGCAAAAATCAGATACACTTTAACATTCAAGACTTCTTCAAATGTAAGTGTTTTAGCTTAAAATGAGTTCCGGCTAACCTTCGAGGCGTAATTTAGCTCAATGCGGGGCAATGCATTGGGATGATAATTACGCCCAAACACTTGAGCCTGGTGCCGATTTTTGGAGAGCAGTTATGGAATCATTTGTGGAAGTACTTGAGAGCGACTGCATGCATCAATATTACATTAGGTTTGCACATTTTCCATTAAGATGCAGGCAATGTCACACTTAGAGACAACAGATGCTTAGAATACATGGTTATTTTGGTCTGAAACATTTCTATAACACATCCTTTTCAAGATATGGAATGTGTGGCTTTTGCAATTATTGACTTAGAGTAGAGGTTCATTTCTGTCGTGTTGATGCGACTTTTTTAGTATCGATACCTGTTCAAATGAGTATTAAGTTTCAATACTAGCTTTAGAATCGATTAGTATCTGATTTTCAATACTTTTGACGACCTTTTGCCCCATATTATACTGTTTCTATCTATGCTTTATTCATGCAGTGTCTGATCTAATATAAAAAGCTGTAAGTCACGTTGCTAAAAGCCATCCACACATCATTGTTTTTAAATGCTAAATGGACCAAACTGCAAATATAAGCCCACATTTTATAAGTGTCAATTTTTAACACAAGAGTAAAAAATATATTTTATTTTATTTTTTATTTGATTAATTTACTCTTTCATTTAATAAGGTTTGAAAAAAATGAGAAATCATGCTGTAATGAATAAGATTCAACAGTATTCATATCTAGAAAGGTAGTATGGTGAATAGAACGGTGTTATGCAACTCATGGCTACTCTAAAATGCCCTAGCAAGAATTACATTATTTTTGTCATGTTTCATAATGTCTGAAAAGTGTTTAATTACACTCATTTGGTTACGCTGGTTGTGTAACTTCAGCTTGGACTAGTTGTGCATTCTGCCGTAGTGTCATTGAGTAAGACACTACAACTGTCGTGCCTTTAATATCTATGTAAGTGTATGAATGCATCTCATGTTCTGCTCATTAATATGCGCTGCTCAGATCCAGAAACCTAAAAACAAAAGAATAGATGGAGATTGGACTATGCCGTTCCCCTGTTGTTATCATGCCGGTGCAACAAAACCAGCATGTCATTTCATAATGTACAAGTCCACTGTATTGCTGTAGAGTGGAATTTTTTAATTGTCCAAAGCCGGGCATGTCAAAATAAAGTAAATATATTTTTCTGTTTTTACCAAATGTAGGAAAGTTATTAAATATTGTGAATTTAATAAGTGTGTTACTATAGACATGCTATTTTAATATAAATGATGTAATGCCATGTTTCATATTTACTAGAGCTCATGAATGTGTGAGCTTTAAGTACAATGGGGTAACAGGATCAGTGGTAGAAAATGGGTTATACAATGTTATTTTTCATTGCAATAATTTATGCAACTTTTTTGTTATTATGACAATGTTGTTATTTCTGGTAGGTGGTATGCCACTTGCTTGTCTCCATGGAGATGTTGCTGTTTTGCCTGAAATGTACCACAGTATGGCATTAAACTTATCTATCTTGCATTTATTCAATTCTAGGTGTTTTATTGCTCAAAAATACATTCACACATTTTACCTGGTAGCACAGCCTGCTTGTCTCCATGGAAATACATAACGTCGGATGTTATATTGTGGAACATTCCGGGTGAAAGAAATAACATTTCCATTTTCTATTTTCTGATCTATGTTATAATGTTGTTTCCACATCACAAACACACCTGGAGTTGTGCTTTGTTTCATTCTCATGTTTAACACTCAAATCCTGCATATTTAAACTGTGTTCTTCTCTTAAACAGAAAACACCCTGATCCACCTTGTGATGTCATGTGGTAATACAGGAAGTGCTGCACTAGAATCATTTGGATAATTTCAGCCCAAGAGGACTAAAGGTAAAAAGTATCTGTTAACTTGAAAACTACTACTTCATGATGTCACAAGGTGGAACAGAGCATTTTGAGCTTTGGAGATGTAGACAGATTAATGATGTCACAGGTGGAACAGAGCATTTTGAGCTTTGGAGATGTAGACAGATTAATAACAAAGGGTTACTCAAACATTTGTGAATGAAACAAAACACAACCACAGGTATGTTTTTGATGAGGTAACAACATTTTAACATGGCTAAAAGCTCCAAGTGTCAATTCTGCGTAATATGGCACCTTTAAGCCATATTCCAAAACGACCAGTATCGTTTCATCCATGGACCCCCCTCCCTCCCTCCGCTTTACCTGCAGGTGTAGCTTAGGTTCCTCCTCACGCTCCTCTTGAAAAAGCTCTTGCATCCTTCGCAGGTGAAGACCCCGTAGTGCTTCCCGCTGGACTTGTCTCCGCAGACAACGCAGTCCACCACACAAGCCTTGTCATCCTCCCCGGCCTCCATGTCGCTGCCTCCAGCCTGGGGAGAGCCGTCCTCCTCCTCCCCCCTCAGGTACGCCTTCTCCCCCAAGCCGTTGGTGCCCCCGTTTGGATCTCCCCAGCCCCCACTCACCATGGCCATTTCTTGGTTACCCCGCCAGAGAATAGAAAATTGGACACGCACCCAAAGTTACTGGCTGCTGTCACACGGGAACATGTATATTACGTTGTCCTATGATTGGAAAGGTCACTGTTTAAAATGCATGACCATAACCTTGCAAGAAGAATCCAGTGAATTGTCTCTACAAATTTTACAGATTTCTGGTTTTCAAAACGTTGTTGTGCTTGCATAAGAAAAACATACAAAAATGTCCCCCAGCTTAACAACCAGATGCCAAAATGAAAAAAAGAAAAAAATGGTTTGAATTGGGGCGTAAAAACAGCACTTCGCTTTTTGTCTCCTCCCCCTCCACTATGACCTGGAAACAATCTCCAAGTGTAGCAACTTTTTCTGCGTGCTACAAAATATCCCCCAAAATGTTCCCTGTTATTTCTTTAACAACAGTCTAACGAACAGTCGGCTCGATATCTGGGCCAGCTCCTGAGGTGGTGTGTGCGTCCGATGGCTCTCCAAAAGCTAGGTTAGCAGCCTGGCGTCGCTTCAGGAAACCTTTAACGGGAAATAGTCGTAAACAAAACCAGTTATTACGACATTATTGCAATATAAACACGTTATAATGCATGATGTGCTTCAATAAAACGCACTGGAAAGACAACGCTTATGGTTACATTTGTTAGACGAGCAAAACGCGCAATTTCTCCATTTATCAATCGGGTCAGCTCACGGATGGATGAACGTTAATGGCTGAAAATGGACTTCATAGCTCGCCAGGTTAGCTAGCACATGCTTTGAAAGCTCTTAGCAGCTTTGATATAGTAACTCCAGCATTTAAAACGTCTCTATATACCTTTAAAACCACCGTAAAGCACGTAAATCTCAACACTTCTGCCGCCACGCTTACCGAAACGCTTTAGCTCGCTCCCCTTGGCTCCGTCGGACGCTAAATCCTCAGATCTTCTATCCGACCAGAGGGGCTGTCTTTCTGCCGTAATAATCCTCTCAGCATCGTGCCAGCTGCTTTTCCGTAAACCCCGATAAAGATATCCAAGCGTCTTCCGATAAAAAACAGATCAGTCGTGCGGGTGAGCGTGGTTTCGCTCGGTGCGTAACGGAAGCGGTGGGTACGATCGCGCTCCGTCCGTCCGTATAGCTGCAAAGGCGAAGACGTGGACGGGTCTCTCTGGTCGAATCAACCCGCTCCTGTGACTCGGAAGAAGGGGGAAGTCTCGAAACCGTGTCCCCGGAGCTACGGAGCCCAGCGCGGTCCCAGTAAATGCGCGTGTTCAGAGCTCCATGGCCGGCTCCCGCTGGCGTTCACCCCTCAGTCTTTTGTCAGTGTTTGCCCACTAAGACCTAATGACTGGCGGCCTCTTTAGCGTTAGCTGTGTGTTTGGCTGCTGCTCCACCACGTCCGTGCTTCCGAGTGTGAATGCTCGTCTGTGGACTCCCTCTCTCCGGGTTAGGTGGGGGTGGGAAAGTCAAATCACATTACAAGAGCTTGGTGTAGTTCCGATCTTTTCTCCTCTTTGGCTTTTTGTGCGCAGGGCCGTTTCTAACGAGGTGGAGGCCCTAGGAATATGGAGTTTGGGGTCATTCATAAAATGTCAAGATTCCAATTCAAAGTAATATTGGGAGAAGAGTCACTTAAAGTAGTCATACAGATATTTTGAATTAGGGAAGCCTACATTAGCCTACATGAAAAAATAGCAGCTTTCTACAGTGGACTTTTATGTTTCCTAAATAATTTCAGCCTCTGCTATTGGATAGTAGCCGTGACCATTAAAATTACAATTTTGATATTGATTTATAGCAGGTTAATAACTCACCACACTTGTATTTGTGGAATGTACAGATACCGAGCTACTGGTATCAGTTTAGTATCAGCTCCGATACTGAAAAACGAGTTTGGACTGGGTATTGTTTCCCGCACATAAAATGATTGCTCCATCCAACCCTTTATCTATCTGCTCTGGTGTAGCATTGGTGGAGATACTTAAAGGTGCACTATGTAATTTTTCTGGTGGAGGGTACAGCACCTGTCTCCATGGAGATGTTATGGCTTTCCCTGCAGTGTTCCACGGAATGGTACTAAACTTGTCTTTTGTGTGTGTTTAATATAGTTTTTATTGCTAACAAATACATACTGCTTGTCTCCTTGGAGATAGTTACTTTAATGTTATACTGTGGAACATTTCAGTAAAGCAATAATATCTTTATGTAGACAAGTACTGGCACAGTAAAAGCTGGATTAGTGCTTTTCTAATTAGCACTATTACATGTCTCCTCAGATAAGTCCTTCATTCTGCCCGGGACCCCTCTGTCATTGTGAAGGCTCTTTACATGTGGACAGCCTGCTTACAGCTCGCACCTCCCCTGTTTATGTTTGCCTTAGCCAAAGGGAGGTGTGTGTGCGTGTGTGTGTGCGTGTGTGTGTGTGTGTGTGTGTGTGTGTAGGGGGAGGGGGCGGCCTGTGCTTTTATATGTGTGCTATGTGCTCACTGGGATTTGACACTAGCTATTGAAGCCGGGCAGTTGCCATGGCGCCCGCTGCCTTATATGGCCATAGCGGTCAAAGAGCAAAGCGAGTGGGAGCAGAGGGGAATGTGGAGGATCGGAGAAGCAGGGAGCATGACCCCGAGGCCTCAGCAAACCCAAGCCCACAACAGAGGGCCGAAGCTGGGCCAGAGCGTCCACAGACCTGAGGCTAAGGCGCTAATTGGCAGGCTAAAGTGTAAGCGCTAGGCTAATCAAGGTGTGTCTTAGGCTAAGTTGTTGCTATGGTAAAGTCTCATAGCAGACCAAATTAAATTACTCATGAATTGATGTCGATAAACTGGTATATTCAGGCTATGTCAGACAGAGAGTATTGGATTGGATCTGGTTTGCTGAAGGTTTTTGGAAATACATTTGGAGATCTTAGCGTAGGTATTTCGCGGTTTCAGGACACATGGACTTGCTGTTGTTGCACTGTGGAATGAAGCAGCTCAAACCAGGCTAAAAACAAAAGCTGCTAGCATCAAAGTTGACATGCATCTTGTCTTGAGTAATATTAGCACTGAAATGGTAATGAGCCTGGTGCATGGAGGTGTGTGAACTTTAAAAACTCGGGAATACGGGAGTAATGTCTATATTCCATTATCTTTATGCCTTATTTGGGGATTTTGTATTAATATTGACGACTGCTGCATCAATATGAATAATTGATACTTTGCAGTGACATCACGCTGGGGGTGTTCTACATTTATCTTTATGGTGGAACGTTCAGCAGTTACCATGGAGATACAATGCACACATTAGCAAACACAGCGTGTGTTTAAGTGTTCATGTGATTAACTGAAAAACTGTTGGCTAATGCTAGCTAGCTTGTGACTGTAATGTTATTTGAGAGGGACTAGTTTAACAGCACAAATCATCTCACCTCTTGTAGTTCCAGCTAAGTCAGTTCTTTATGGTCGGATTGAGTTAAATTAAAGCTCAGATTAAAGTCTAACAGAGCCTCAGACAGAGCAGTGCCTACAGTTAGCATTACACCCCCAGGGAGTGTTGATGACATCAGTTGCAAAGTATCAATATATGCGGATAATTCACAATACTCGTTTGCTTGTCTCTGGCGAGATGTTATTGATTTGCCTTGTTCCACAGTGTGGCATTAAACTTGTCTGTCTCCATGGAGAAAAACAGGTGACTCTACAAGGCCAACTTACAGGTCATATCTGTGGAGAGATGAAGTTACATTCAGTGATACAGTTACCTGATTTTCACTGCCCTAAATGTGACAAACAGAATATAGTTCATTTTAAACAGTTTGCAGTGGTCCAAAGTTATTCCTCACTTACCTTATGCATTTAGACCATCCTAATTATTCACAGCGATGAGTTTTTAAGAGCTTTTCACAACTTTCAGATGCCAGAGCGCACTTTCTGCCACCACTGTAAAGCTAGCATGCTAAAAAGCTTTATAATTAGTTGCATGCAGTACACAGCTGACTTATTTTGACCCCAAGAGCTGCTTATACATTATATCTATACTGGGGTGAGGCAAAGTTTGCTCTATTGTATGAGGGGAAAAAGGTACACGGCCTTTCCAGTGTATTTGTCCTTAAAAGGGGCGGTCTGATTGGACTTTGGCTTAGAGAGCCGGTTTGACCTTTGACCCTGATGTTTTATAACTTACCCCACACGCTCCTTATTTTGCTCCTGTTGACAGCCTCGGTAACGCTCTTTGTACATATAAGTTTACACACATACATTGCGTCATGGATCTAAATAGGTATCGGAGTCTGCCCGGCCAGTCAGACCCGTCAGCTGTCTCTATGGACCAGCCCAAATATTTGAGGACTCGGCATCTTTAGCTGGGATCTTTTGCAGGCTTGCGTTTTTGGATTCCTCGCTAGGGGCAACACATTCCTGACCTGCGGGTTCAAAGGTCGCGGTGATCCCGGAGGTATCTCGCCACACTCTGAAGGGGAGATGACAAGTCTGCATGCAGAAATAAACAGCTCCAGTGACGCTAAACAGAGCTGTAAGAATCATCGCAATGGAATCGAAATAGCAGTTTGAATGTTAGCAATTGGGGTACAACTTTATAATAAATGCACCTTAAATAGCCTTACTAAAGAAACAATGATGTAATTTATGATGAACAAATAGGATTACACAGAGTATCGAGTCTATTCCCTCTTATCGAAATCGAGTTTGAAATTTTAAGACTAATACACACAAATCTAATTGCAATGGTTTTCAGGAAAATGGCAATTGGTTGTCTTTCCAAAA
Organism: Periophthalmodon schlosseri; assembly: GCA_000787095.1. Lineage (NCBI taxonomy): Eukaryota > Metazoa > Chordata > Actinopteri > Gobiiformes > Gobiidae > Periophthalmodon > Periophthalmodon schlosseri. The sequence continues at coordinate 114,980 of KN486660.1, forward strand.
TCAACTCCAAATTATGCCATGAAACAGTTTGAAATTTGGTGGTGCAATGAAAGAAAAAAAAGTATGCACAATGAAACAAAGGACAAAATCCGAGGAATGTGCCACCGTCATGACAACCGAGCTGTTTGTGGAGCTAAAGAAGTTTTTGAAATGCAAAAGCCCGCAATCCTCTGGTGTTTTGAGGACATGTTTGGTCAGCACAGCAAGAGACATTTCAATACACAAAAACACTTTTCAAAGACGGAGGAAACAGGACACTCTGGTCTCTTTAGCAACTAACAAGACAAAAATTTAATTTGAGAACTGTTGTACATGTATTTTCAAACACTCCTCAAAGCAGTCTTCCATCTCTGACAATCTCTCTTTCCCAAAGTTATACCAAAATTACCAACTTTTATTTATTTTCTTTTTTCTAAAAGCCCTCTTTTCCATGTATTTTGAGCAAAATGTGTCTATTGTAGAAGCAGCTCTTGAGGTAAAAAAAAAAAAAAAAAGAAAAGAAAAAAAAATCAACTACATGTTGTCTGCATCTTATTATAAAGCATGTTATTGTCCCATTATCAGTAAGTGTGCATTAGCATGCTAGTTGTTGTTAGCATTAGGCCACTGTGATGGTAAAACTCCACTCTAGTCTGTAAGAGTTGTGAAAAGCTCTTATAAACTAATAGTAGTGAATAATTAGGATGCTCGGCATGGATAATGCAAGTGAGGAATAACTTTGGACCACTGCAAACTGCTTAAAGTGAACTGTTCTGTTTTTCACATTTTAAAGAGAGTAAACATCAGGTACAGTGCCTTTAAACTGAGTTTCTATCATTTGTTTTCACCTACTCTACCACATCAATGTGTTGATTGTAACACAACAAAACCCCATTCACTTTGCAAACCAATTATAGCTAATTATGTGCAATTTGGGTAATAACTGTTATTTGTAGTGGCTTTTTGAAAAGACAACTCACAGCTGTTATCAGCAATCCTTTTGAAGCAAACATTCAAACTGAAAACTCAATTAAATCTGATAAATAATGTTGACCTAATCTAAACATTCCAAACTAATCGTTGCAATTGAAACTTTGAAACGCTGAAACACTGAAACCACTGAAACATTGAAACACTGAAACAGTGAAACATTGAAACACTGAAACATTGAAACACTGAAACACTGAAACATTGAAACATTAAAACATTGAAACACTGAAACACTGAAACACTGAAACATTGAAACACTGAAACACTGAAACACTGAAACATTGAAACACTGAAACACTGAAACATTGAAACAATGAAAGATTAAAACAATGAAACACTGAAACACTGAAACATTGAAACACTGCTTAAACATAGAATCATTCAAAGAAGCCATGTAAGGAATGATCACTTTTACAATAAACAGTGAAGATGTCTGAAGTATTGGCTGAGAGGCTGAAGAACAGCCTATTCATGCCATTTCAAATTATAAACTTACTGCATATGTTGAAAAAAAAATTAGAGCCACAGTATGTGACGTTAAGCATGTTATTTTTTTCATCATTCATTTTGGGGCTCGTATCTCCACAAACATACTCTACCTGGAGAAGGGCCTCCTCCTGCTTGTTTCCATGGAAATGTTGTTTCTTTGGCTATAATATTCCACAGTATGGCATAAAACATCTCTATCTCTGGAGAATGTTCCGACATATTTGGAATCATGCAGGTGACATGCCGCTTCCAGAAAGTTACACACTGTACCTTTAATTCAAACTTTTTTCAAAATATTTTAATAAAGTTACTTACATAATATTAGTAGACTTTGGCACTACAGGCCGACAGTGAATCCAAGTGAAAATTGTTGCACCATTGCTGTGAATGTAAAACGTCACTGTTTCTTCTGCTAAAATTCTCTCTCAAATGTACCATAGTAAAGACAGTGTAGCTTCACTCTTTGCATTTCCCACACATTTAACCCTATCAGCGCCACCTTCGAGCCATTGTTTGCGTTGTTCTATTCTTCTTGTCGCGCCTCACTATTGATTAACATCCCGGCTGGACCCTTTCTTTCTCTTTTTACAAGCAGCTTTTATTTGACAAGGCTAATCTCGACCCGACAAAAGAGGTGACAATGGGCTGGCACAGTGGCCTAATTAAGGGCACTTGGGTTAGCATTAGCACACACTCTCCTCCCAGGCTAACCTCTCCCATAAGCTATTAGCTGTACAAAAGCCCCGCACAAAAAGCACCCCGCAGCACTACAAGGGCTATGTTTTTCTGGGTGTAAAATAGGTTTGGATTTAGGGGTATCATAAAACTGTCACTGGGGTGGTGGGAGGGCATCTGTGGTAAATGTGGTGAAGATAAGAGTGCGTAGAGTGAGGGGCGTTTATGTTCGGAGCAGGACTGTTTGCACACAGGGGTTATCTGTGGAGTGTTAGCTGAGATTGGAGACGTTTTGGCTAGCTTTTATCAGAGTTTGACCCCAGGTGTTAGCATGCTAGCAGTGCAAGTGGAATAGGATGGATGATGTCGTTTAGTTTGATACTGTAGCGGTCACATCTGTGGAGAGGTGACCCTACTCACAATACTAGGCTAATGCTTGTTTTTAAGGTATTTTGTTTAGCAGTGAAACACCTGTAACGGATTGGATGCAAGCGAGATAAGTTTAATGCCATACTTTGGAAACTTCCATACAAGGTAGTGACGTCTTTGTAAAAACAGAGGACAAAGTGCAACAACTAGCAACCTGATAGATCCAACTTTTAAGGTTGGCTAAGGTTTAAGGTACATTTTATTGTCTCTGTCTGTCTGTTTGGTTATCTTTTGGCTATATGATAAGATTTGAGCCGTAGGAGTTTGAATTAATAACTTCTTTGACTCATTACAGACGCAAACAAGTGTTTCATTCTGCTGTTTATTTATTGCATGTTTTTTTTTTTAACAATATTGTAGATTTAGTAGTTTTTGTGGTTTAAATCTGCTGTTGGGTTATTGTGTCAGTGGCGTAAATTAGTTTCAATATTATTGTTTATCATTTATATTTACTTCAGCAATATGTCGCACCTCAAAATCTGTTATCGTGACAGGCCTGGTCAAGACTAGACTTTCATGTCTCTATCAGGACTAGCCTGTTTACAAGGGTTATCTGTTGTGCCCTTATCCCAGATTGTAGACATCTCTCCCTGTCTTTTATCTGAGTTTGACCCTGGGCGCTAGCATGTTAGCGGCCCAAGTTAGCGCTTTGACCTCCGGGGCCGACCTCCACGCTCACATCACACAAAGCGCTGACACACAAAAGCTTTTGAGAAATGAGCAGCGGCCACGCAAGAAGAAGTAACCTTTTCTGTTTCCAAGCGCATAAGCTCTTCACAAGATGAATGCTCACGGATCGCGCTGAGTGTGTGTTGTCTCTCTTTCGTTAGCAGGCTAAGCAAAGGTTACGGAGGTGGCAGCAACACATTTATATCTGCCGGTGTCGCCTGTTTTGCAAGTCTTTTCATGAATAGAAATATGTTTTTGTATGTGTCTTGTAAATTCATATAGGCTAATCAACTTGCTTATGTTTCATTAGCTGTTGCCACTGCTAATAAGCTGTGCAATGATTTGTTATGTTGTTATGCTGTTCTTCTCATGGCAGCCATGTTGGGACTTGAGTTGTGCAGGGTTTTTCAAAGAGCAACAAGCGACCAAGTCTTTAAAAAAAACACCAAAACAAGCTAACCGAGCCTTACAAAGAGAAGCCCCAAAGCAACTAGTTAAACGTTGTGTGTCACAGCTGAACAAGCACTAATGAGATGCACATGTTTTTAGTGGCATATTTAAAATCAGTAACAGCTTTAAAACATGAACAGCTTGTATTCTGGTCATTACCATAAACTATATACCGTAATTACTGAATCTGTTAAATTGAAACAGAACTGAAAAGAGATTAACATCACCTTTTTTATAACGGGTAAAAAGAAATCCAAAGTCGCTATAGAGAAGCAGACTTAGCAACTGTGCTGAAGTGTGTCAGTCTTGCCAAATAACACAATGCCTGTTATGCCTTACTTTTGTATTGGTCTTTATAAATTAGAATGGACAAAAAGAGCCTATGTTGGTTGCTTTAGAAATACATACAATACATCAACAGTTGCCTGACCAGCCAGGCCACACATTCAGTTCAAATCCAGAATGGTCTAGAATCAGACCATAGAGCGTGACAATCCTCCGTCCTAACTTGGGACGATCCAACCACAGTCGCTAATTTGTAGCACGTGTCTCTCAAATGCAGAAGACATCTCCTCTCAAATTGTCATATCATTCAGAACAAAATCTGGTCTGGTGCTTCGATTGTTGATTCTGCTGAAATCCACAAACTGCCATGTTTGTTTTGACACGAACAGATTATGCGTCTCTCTGATTGGTTAATCTACCTGTCAATCACACTCTCTGGAATAGGGGAGACAGGATATGGTTCCAGACCCAATCATCTTTGTGAAGTTTTGTCAAAGCCTGTGGTTCTGGCTGGACAGGTAATCTTAGCAGTATAAACATAGCGACAAAACTGACCGTTACCCATCCTGTTGCTAATGCTAAGGTAACCGTGAAAATGTATGTCAGTTGTGTCTCCATAAACCTATTTTAGTTACCTAGGCTAATCTAGCATAGCATGTTACTGAGAGATGAACTAAATTATTGCTTTTTTTTTTTTTTTTAGAACTTTTTAAAAATTAGCAAGTACATTTACATTGTATTATGATTATAAATCAAAAAAAAAAATCAAATACCACAGCCACAAAAGCAGTGACCTACTGACCTTTTGCATGAAGGCTGCATTTCACTGGTGGTGCTTACATTCCTGAACACAGAGCCATTTGCTAATGCTATCTAACCACTCACGGACAGCACACACTTTTAAACTAGACTAGACCTCTCAATAGTCACAATCACTCACTCACTCGTTAAGGCACGCACACATTTGTAAGGCAAGTGTGGAGTCTGGCCCAGTGGCACAATGGCAGCATGTTTTGATATTTATTCTAATTAATTCACATAAAAAGGTGAAATTATGGAAAGGACTTAAAGCCACACAAAGGTTTTCGGGCCCCTAACATGTTTTGGTAAGAGACACCCGTGTACAGCCAATCAGCTCCCGTCCCAAAGCGTCAAATAGTAACTCTTACAAGTTTGCAAAAAATAAAATGACTCATAATTGGAAAAAGACAGACTTTACTGGGGGGTGCAGTATGTAACCTTGTGGCTCTTTTCTCTTCCCTACAAATCTATCACTTCTTGTCCTCTTTTCTCCGTCTTTGGGTTTGTTTTGGGTTGGTAGAGATAACGGGCTGACTGAACCCCACCCACCTCCGCACAGGCCTCTACATGTGTCAGACAGCTTGCTTTGTGCTGGCATTGACTGGGTTAACATTTCAGCCTTTCAAGTTAAACTTTACAAGCCGCTACGCTACATGACCTATGCACAGTTTACCAGCTCGGGCAGTAGCTAGCACTGTTACCACACACCAGGGGACCGGATTAGCACTAGCTTGAATGGAATGTGCATGTTTTGGGTTTTTAATTATGACATAAAGTTGTTTGCAGCTGACAAATAAACTTGGAGTTGTTTTTTTGATTCATGACTCTTTTTCCTGTTTAACTGGTCTTATTTTGATTGTTTTAGTCATTAAACTGCCTTCACTAAAAAGCATTTATCTGTTAGTGCTATGATGCTAAAAAGCTAATTCTACGTGATTTATTGTACTGTTGACAACAAAGAGGTTAGTGATGGGACTTTCGGCTCTTTTATGGGAGCCGAATCTTTTTGATCCGTTCATTTTAAAGAGCTCTTCATTTATTTTTATGACAGAAGCCAATGTGAGGACTCATTTTAACAACAAACTAATCACAGAGAGAAACGACCAAATAAGCAAGGCTCAGATGTGTTTAAAATGGTTCAAACGGAGAGTGGGAGTGTTGTGCATATTTGGAATTCCAACCACGAGTATCATAGCAACCAAAGAGCCAATCCAGAGTGAGACTGATGAAGGTAACGCCTCTTCCCGCCCGCACTGCTGGTTTAGCACAGAGCAGGCGCTTAGCAACACTGTCAATCAAACCTGTTGCTAACACTGGCGGGAATGACCTCAGGAAAGAAGGTGCCTGATTCATCTGTTATTAATGTTCATATCTTGATTTACAGATACAATAGCGAAATAAAAATACCAGGATCATGACAAGGCTCACTGCAGCAGTTACAGAGAGAGGGGTGACAGTTTTTCAATTTAAAATGATCATGACGAGGCTCACTGCAGCAGTTACAGAGAGAGGGGTGACAGTTTTTCAATTTAAAATGAATTTGAGCGCCCATGAACACTTCCTATTTGGAACTTGGTAGCTAGCGTGTTACCTATGTCCATTTATATACACAGTCTATGGTCGGTTCACTGTTAATCAGTGTAAAAATGCATCGAAATTGGAAAGAAAAACATTCAGTTCTTTTAAAAATGAGATCCGGTTCCAACGTTCACGTTAAGGAACTGTTCAAAAAGCCGACTGGTTCACAAAATCACTGAAAGGGGTACAGGGTTCTCTGCAAATAAAATAACTACTTGATACATATTGTCCTTTTCCGCTGTGAAATGCCAAGGCAAAAGTCTCCAAAATCTGTTCCAAAACACTTCACTGATTAGAAGAGACTAGTGTTAGTGCAAAAACAAAAAACGTTCCTCCAAAACATTTGATTTGAGGTTTAAATCAGTTCAGTTTCAACCCTCTTGTAAGTTAAAGGAGATACCGCTTGGCTCCAATTACTACCACGACTGGCTAAGGAGGTACTTCAAGTGAAAAGTTTGGAGAATCTCTGTAGTAGATTTCTTAAGACAAAAGGAGGTTGAAACAATTTATCAGTCTCAAATGGTTTCATTCTGTTTAAAAGGCTTTGCTATTGTTGTCACTGAAAAGCTACTGTACTGCCTGGGGCTCTATTTACTATAATGGCTGACGTCACAGTCCATCACTCCTCTCTTTTCTACTGTCAGAGCTCTCCCCTTGGGCGACCCCCGTTAGCTAACCACCACCACCACTGCTAGCAAGAGATGGGTTAGTACTAATTTACGTTTGTACATAACTTTAACAACTTTTTAATACAATTTTACTTCCCAAGGTAGTTTTCAGACACATTTTTTTTACTCCTACTTGAGTAATATATTTGACAGTACTCTTCCTTGAGTAAAAATTTTGGTTTATCTTCCCACTGTGTGTAAGTCTACAACTGACAAAAGCTTTATGTTGGCAATGTTGAATGATTTGTGGTCTATCCTTTTTAAAATACCAACTTTTGTGCATTATTTCGTGTGTTGTCCTTCCACATACATTAACTTAAAAATTTTAAGCAGTTACGTGTTTAGTACTTTCCTCAAATACTTTGTTATTCTTACTTGAGTACTTTCTTGAACCACTACTTATATTTTTACTGGAGTAATATTGTTTTGAAGTAACGCTACTCTTACAAAAGAACATCTACAATTTACGTCTACTTGCTAACTAGATAGGGCACCCAATCCGTGTCAGGTGTTAGCTTAGCGCATCAGCATATGGAACGCACCCCTTTTCTCCCAAACTAATCATCAGCGACCATGTTTTCATCACGCCCGGGCGCACCTCAAATGTTCATGCTCGGCCGGTGGTGACGGTTTCTGCCTGAGACCGCCGTGACCTTTGACCCCTGAGGAATGGACCAGGGTGGAAACAAAAACAGAGGGCTTTTGTGCGGGGCTTGGAAGGCAAAACATCTGCTAGCTGGCTAAAGGAGCAGAGGAGGATGGGCGATTAACCCAAGCAGAGGCATCTATCAGCGGGTTCTTTTCAGCTGCTGACGCAGAGTGATGCATGATGGGAGTGATGCATGATGGGAACCGCACTGTATCGCACCCTCCGACCAGAGCAGGCTGTGAAAGGTCCAGCTGCTGCAGTGGGGGCGCTGGAGACGGGATAAGTAGATGGTAAATACGGATACTGGTGCATATGGTGGCTATTGTGATGGCATTTTGAATTTGAAAGTCATAAATGTGCAAATTTGGTTCAGAATTATTGACATATATTGTAAAATTTAAGTAGAATGTAAGTATTTTAAGTATTTCTGTATATTTTTCTCAGACCACAGTAAGTTGGAACATTTTTGGTTTAATTTTGTAAAATAACTTTTTGTAAGATTTTGATTTCAAATTCCATAAACATGACCTGACAATGTCCACATATACAGAGTAAACATGTTCAAATGAAATATAACTCTTTGTAATGCTGATTTATTCTTAAGTACAAAAACATTGGACATGGTGGCCATATTATTTATGTTAGAATTGAATGTTTTAGGTTCTCAAGATGTCTATCCAATCAGAAAGCAGAATGAGCCTCACGCAAGGCTCTCATTTGGGTTGCCAGTTTCAATGCTGAAATTCAGGTGATTTGAAATGACTCAGTCTGAACGGAATCGTCACTACCTAAACCCCCATCACCTGCAGCCAATCAGTCACCAGTGCTAGTGCAGCCTCTGCAGCTCAGTGAGTGAATTCACACATGAGGCATGACCTGTCTATACACTGAGAATGAGGAAAAACGTGGTACTTGGTAACTCGGTATGTGTCCTGTGTCAGCAGGTTAAGGCACTGGCAACGTACAACTCCTCTAAGTTAGTTTTGTACTTGTAACAGTGGGAGGTGGATAGCATATATCACAGCATCTTATCAGCAGCATGGAGCCAACATATAGTGTTGCTTTGGAATGATTTCAGATTTAAAAGAAAGGTGGCACTGAATGGTATTTGAATGTAAAGTAGTGTTTGCAGTACATTTTATGATGATATATCTGGCATAAACTTTATGAAGCAGACCTATTCTGCCAAATCGACTTTTGCTGCGATTTACTGCGAGGTCAGCTCCGATTGGGGACCGCAGTTTTCTAACGCGGTCAGGAGTCAGCAGGCTTGTTTCTTTTAAGTCGTTTCAGATGAATATTGAGATTTATGTGCAAATTACAACATAATGATCCACGAGTGTCATAGATTATGACTATATAGCAGACACAAGCACAATATGTCTGCTTTAAAACAAGAAAATCTAATAGTTATTACTGACAATGTACTAGTAAACAGATAATTATTAAAGAAACACCAGTACTATTAACAGGGGAGTACTCGACACAGAAAAGGTTGGGAACCACTGAGATAGAGGACAAATAAAAGTTTTTCTCATTCTCAGTATAGATCAAGTTTAAATCAACCTACCCCACACTCGAAGAATCTGGCTCAGTCTTGCTGTAGTTGAGTCCCAATCCCACAGTGTGGCAGTGTGATCCATGATACATCACTTAACCACTGCATAACAATACAGTCATCCACTGTTCAGCTGTTACAATACACAATACCTGTAATGTGCCTCTGCTGCATCCTGTCCCTAGAGGGCGCTCACATATTGACCATTAGTTAATCTTCTAGTTACTATTTCAGATTTTTTCTCCGAAGTGTAAAAAGTTGGAAAAATTTAAAAAGGATTTGGCAAGGTTTTACTACTACATAGATATTGTGTTGTATTGCAGCCACGTGTGAAGTTGTGAACAATACTGTCTACAAGTCTTTTTCACCATCAGTAATTTCTTGGACCACTACTTTGTACTTCTACTTGAGCAATATTATTTTGAAGTAGCATTACTCTTATTTGAGTTAGAACATTTTTTTTTTTTAAACTCAAATTATCTTTATACAACTAAATGGAAACTGTTGTAACTTTGACTGTGCAGAGCTTAGAGCTTGTTAGCTAATGATAGAAAGAGATAAAGGACACTTCAGCTCATCCCACAACAATTCATCTCCTCAACACACAGACTCAGAGACATGTTATTTAAGGAGAGAAAGGTTCAGTTCATCTGTGTCTGTGAGTGATAAATGTGAGTGTGTCTGCAGTGTCTCTGTGGTTTCACTTTAACTAGGGTGACCAGATGTCCCTATTTACTGCCCCAGCAGATTTATCCAAAACCAGTGATTTGTCTCAGTTTTACACAAAAAATGCCCCAGGTGTCTCTATTTTTGATCAATTTGATCCCTGCCAAGAGTAAAGGGGGGAATAAAATGCATTTGCCAAAATACAAAAAAAAACATGCTTGAAAATGAGCAGAACACAAAAATATGTACTTAATTGCTCTGACTGAAGTCTCTCAGATTATACTGACTCACAACAAGATATGTGAATATGTTTTAATTAAGTAATATTTAATTAAGTAAAAATTACACATTCTTTTCACAATTTTATTATTACCACACACCACAGCCTGGCTGTGTCCCAGTTTTTGATTCTGAAAATCTGGTCACCCTGGCATTAACTGTTCACTGGTTTTCTACTGTTTACTTGATTTTCTTGTTTTAGAATCAGGTACAAACTAAATATTTATCAGAGTTGTAGACTTTTATATTTGTTATTAAACTGTAGCAGCTCTTTCACATTTTACATGTGTTTTGAGCTTTTACAGGAGAAAATGTCATAACTCATCATTGACACTCATAATGTTGCCACTCACTCTAAAAATTCTGAATGTTGTGATGTAATTTGCATAACCTCTATATATACAAAAAAAAAATCATTATGATATCATCATTATGATGCGCTTAATAAATAAACTTAAAGTTGCACTATGTCTCCTTGAAGATGTTATAGCTTTGTCTGTAATGTTCCGAAGTATGGCATTAAACTTCATCTATATCCATAGAAACAAACAAATGACACTATACCAAGCCAAGTCACAGATCAGATCCATGAATGCTTGTTTTATTTTTATTTTTTTAACAATAAAACACCTGAAATTGAATAATTGCCGGGCCGAGCCCAACTTATAAACAAACTGAGCAGCTGCTTAGGGCCCCAAGGCCACCAGAGGGCCCCCAAGAGCCCATACACTTATCTTGAAAATAATATAATATGTAAAGTTTTATTGTAAACAGGGCTTGTGTGTTTACAGAAGCCTAAATATCTCTCTCAAACGATTACATTTGTTTTTATCTACAGTAGCAAATATCTGCTGCTGCCTACATTTGTTTATTCTGTCGGGCATAGGTGTGGGCAGCTGTGTGTTTACACCGGTGCAAAGACCTCTCCTCTGAGGTGCGCTGAGGCAGCTGATGTACATTTGAATGTCTGTTTTAAAAGTTAGATTGAAAGTTAGTGATCTTGAGTTTATCTAAATACTTGAGCAATGCATCAAGAACAGAAGAGAATGATTGTTTTGGGAAAGATGGTGAGACGACTCGAAATAGCCTGTTACTTCGTTCTTACACTAATGGACGTGACCTGCCAGGAACAGTGAAGAGGGATGTTTATATAATACTTGAGGAGATATATCTGCGCCACAGTGACACAGCACAGTGAGTCACTGCATTAAATTGTCTGCTTTTGATTATTGGCTTTTTCTTTCAAAATCAGCCACCCCATTAGCCTTCTGTGAATGTTTAGGCTAACGCAGGTTGCTCCTGTTTCAATGTTGTTGAATGCGTATTACATAGGCTGATTAATATGTGCAGTTACACGAATTGTGCGCTAATTATGCATGCTAATTTACATTGCGTTACGCTGCTGACTGTGGTCATAATATAGCACCCACAGTTAGTCATTTTTTGTGGCTAGTACTCAGTTACTCTAGTAGGCTACATTTACTTGAGTAACCCTTTTAAAATGAAATTATAATTGTAATAGTGTTCTGACGCCATACTTTTACTCTTACCTGAGTAAAGGTTTGGTTGAAGCACTACTTTGCACTTCTACACGAGTAGCCAATATTATTTTGAAGTGTACTATTACTTGAGTACAACTTTTGGCTTTTGCCCTACCCACCTCTGAATTGTATAACATAAATATAATCCCACTGTAGCCAACTGGAACACATTAAAATCCACCAGAAACCAGGAAAAAATGTAGAATTTCACATCTTTTGGGGGAGGACTCCCAGACCCCCCTTACATGTTTGTCTGTTGTTCTTGTGGCTATAGTAGTTGTGACATTCTGGATGTTTTCAGTCTGATGTTGGTCATGTAAATACAAATACAACTGGCCGAGGCGATGAGACCATAGTCGTAATGTTGTCAAATGTGAATCACCAATAGCTGAGCCAGAGTACATCCACTGCCGGGGGCCCCAGAGACAAATTCAGCTTAGGGCCCCCTGAATGCTAGGACCAGCCCTGATAATTGCAAAATGAAACGTTTAACGCCATATCGGGGAACATTTTAGAGAAAGCAATAACAATGGAGAAAAGCCTGTGACCTACTGCACTGTACTAGAAAAGTTACATAGTGCACCTATAAATTTAAAAAGACATAGAGATCACAAAAAGTTCAGTCTTTACAAGTAATATTTCTTCTGTATTACATAACAATACAGACATTTCCATAAATCAAAATAAAATGAGTTTAAAAAAGGCCAATATAATGCGTGCTGTGCTTCTTATCTCAGTGGGTTGATATGGGTCAAACTGGTCTTCTAATTCCCAACAGTGGACAGCACACCCGGATATGGCATTTCCACTTTGGCCTGCACACTTAGAGGAACAATACTCCTCTGTTGTTCTTATCTTTAATAATACAATACCTCCCTGACATTTCACAGAACTCTACGTGTGTGTCCTTCATTTCTGTGAGAGGAAACCGGCTCTTCACACTGTCCTTTGTGAAACCCTGACCACTTCAGATTTATGTATTCAGATACAATACAGACACTACACACAGTACCATGTGTTCTACTGACCCATGTTCAGGAGGTTATACGCCCTAAAGGGGGCCGAAAGGAGGTCAGGTACTGCACAAGTTTGAAGCTTAGTGTAAACTGTTACAGCAGACATATTGTGCTTGTGTCGGCTCTATAGTTATAATCTATGACACCCGTGGATCATTATGATATAATTTACACATTTTAAATCGCAAAATTAATCTAAAACGATTTAACCCTGGAAAACCCAAGAACCCTTTTCTTCTTTGGAAAATTATGAACAATACATTAAATTACTGCTATAAGTTCACTGAACACTGAAATATCCACTTTTTCAATTTTAACCCTTTATTCCCTAATTTAGGATCAGGGACAAATTTGACCCATTGGGCTTTAGGTGTATCATTTCAACGAATCACAATAACAAACACTGTCAATGCAAACTATTTTAAATTTAGGAAAATAATCAACCACACAGATACAATGAGGCATGAGACAATGTTCTTTTTTGCTTTATTTGTTGCATGTTAGAACTGAATTTCAAATGTACAAACACACTTTGGCCAATGGAAACAAGAACACAAGGCCAAAATCACTACCACTCTGGCTCATTTTAGTTCAATATTCATCCACAAGGTGTCTCTATGCAGGGGCCAAAAGTGGCACTCTGGGCTTTTGATCTCTATGCAGGGCCAAAAGTGGCACTCTGGGCTTTTGAAGTTAAATTTGACATATTTTTTTTATTTGTTCATTTTGGGTAGCAGCAATTAACTGCGGCCAAATTTGACCCTGTGGGTTCTCCAAGGTTAATAAAGGGAACAAGGCCGCTGACCTCCGTGTTAGAAAAACTGCGGTGCCAGTGTAGCTGTCAGCCCGTCCTATGGATAGCCGCAGATCATGATAGTAAGTAGCAGATTTTTTTTGTTATTTGTACCAAAGTGACTACACAACGCTGCCGAATCTTACGCATATCACTGATTAAGGAAATAAAACTGTAGAACGAAGTAAGTACGTCACATGCCGGTGGCAGTGAAAACGAAGAATGATTGGCAATATGGTGTCTTGAAAATAATCGATTAAAAATTGCTCAAACATGCACGAATCACTCCAAAAACAACTTCAAGAGGGTAAATGAGAAGGAAACAACTATAACATGGTTAAAAGCTCTGAAAAGTCAATTTTGCAGAATAGGCCGGCTTTAAAACATCACATGACACTTTTGAGGACGGCAACAGAGTGCAGCCAAAACTGTAAGCTATGAAAAACAGAGGTCTGATTTGTGATTTTGTTTTCACTGACTGATTGTCATGAGAAGGGCTTGGCACAAAAAGCATGTGGTGTATCCATTAGGTAACCACTCACTATATTTACATGCACGCCAGGAAAACCGGATAACTGGCCTAGTCACTCCAAATGCATCTAAACCCGGGAACTATGACTCAGGTGTCGTGGTTTAAATCTCAAATGCGGAGAAGCCGACTTGCACTCGTATAACCGCTGCATGTAGGAGAGGCGTTCAACCGCGTGGGGTAAGAAACTGTGTGTGACATGTGTTTGGACGCGTACTCACTCATTTTAGATCAGTAGTGACGGCAAATTACAGCCCCTCCACCGCAAACTAGCATATGTGGTTTTGGTCCGCTACATTAAAGTGAAAATTACCAGGGCAGATCCCGGAATGTTGGAGATCTTGGTTTCAAGTTGGGTTCTCTGCTCATCCAGTCATTAAAGGGCCCGTATTGCACTATTCTCTGATCTATGTTATAATGTTGTTGCCTCATCACAGACAGACCTGGAGTTGTGTTTTGTTTCATTCACACGTTTAACACACAAACCCTGCACATTTAGGCTGAGTTCTTCTTTCAAACAGAAAACACTTTGTTTCTTGTGTGTCCTGCGGTGATGTCAAAGTGTTTCACCTGGGGAGGTCAAATAAGATTATTACACTGTACTGTCCACAACTGATACTTGTGAGCTGATGCTATCAACATCCCCTGGGAGTGTGAAGCTAACTGGAAGCACTACTCTGTCTGAAGCGCTGTTACTCAAGTTACACTTTAATCTGAGCTTCATTTTCACACAATCAATCATTCTCATTTTCTTCAACTGATCCACTGATCCTGCGTTTTGATCACAGGCTCCTGAAAATGTCTTGGTAAAATCCATTTTGTATTTTTTCTTGAGTTTTCAGACAATCTTAAAACGTATTTGTTTGCTAATATGTGTATTGTGTCACCATGGCAACTGCTGAACATTCCGCCATAGAGATAACTGTAGAACACCCCAAGTGTGATGTCACTGCAGTATCAATGCTCATTTTCTTAGAATCATTTAAAGTGTATTTGACAGATTAATCTATTTTTTTCTAATTATGACTTGGTTTGGGAGGGGTAGTATCTGTGAATATAAATATTTATAGTAATTTTACAGTTAAGTGGCAGTTTGTGAAGTAGAAAACAAAAAGTTGTAAAATACAGGAAGTAGCAGTCAGTTTTAAAGCAGAACACCTCTACCTATGTCCATCCAAAATACAGAGACAATTTATGTACAAGGAAACATTTTTCTCACAGTTTAAACATTGATTTAACTAAATAAAGGTGTTGTAATTTTTTTTTATTTGTCAAATCATAACTATTGTGTAATTTAGCCCTTGATAAACATTATGGTTGCTAGGTAACATACCTCTACATATGTCATATCTGCCCCTGTGTTTAGCCAGGAAGTAAAATTAAAACCTTCACCAATTTTTTTTTTGTAAAATCTAAAATGTGATGTTAAAATGATGTTAACTATGTTTTAGAGAAATGAGCAGTCTAACCTGTCATACGCACTTCAAAGCAACAAAAGACCAACAAAGTCCAAATATAGATGTTTAGATTTGTTCCTTTCTCTCCTGTGATCCTATTTTTCACACATGTTTAGATGTGCTGTCCACTCTGACACTGATACAATAGTGCTCTGTTAACATTATACAACCTCGGCTTTATTTTCACACACCTCAAATGACTTCCCAACATCCCCAATGTAATCTCAACCCACGCCAGCTCCTGTTTACCCTGCCAACCCCAAAAACAAGCCATCACTCGCCGAGGACATTATTTATCCTTGATTTCCTGTATTTGTTAGCGCTTTCATCTGCACCACACAACATTATAAAAAAACAAAAAAAAAAAAATCCAGTTTCCTCTGGAGTGGCACCAGGCAGGAAGCGATGCGCGCCCAGTGCTTCATTTGTAAATCAGACTTTTCCAGAACAAAAAGTGGCTCAGAAATGTCAAAATACAACTCAATCGACCGTCTTACTCAACTCTAAACCACATAAAAGGCCATTTTATTTGTATGTATGTATATACATGTGTCGCACCGGCATGTTCATCCATTCTGACTCAAGTCACAGCGGCACCTGCCACCGTAACCGCCCGGATGCCCTCCCAGGCGCTCTCTCCCTGCACCAGAGCCCAGCCCTCCCCTTCTCTCACCTGCGCCCTGTATCGGCTCAGTCTGACTCTGCTACAGTTTGGAACAGATCTGGATTGGTGCAAAAGCTGCTCATTTACACAAGGCTGTTTACAACGCTCAGTCTAACGGACGCCCTCCCACGCGCTCGCTCCCTGACCCCGTCAGAGCTCAGCCCTCCTCTAGTTTGCTCCTTGTATCGGCTCAATCTGACACTAGATCTAGAGTCATTAGAACAAAAGTTGTACAAAAACTGCTCATTCTCATCAGGTTGTTCACACCATTAGCCTAAAGGCACAAATGTGTAAGACACAAATCTGCCAGCACATGCGCTGTACCCTTCAACCCGGTCCCTATATTTAAGAGCGCGTTCCCGCTCTGGTTTGGATTGTTCACAGCACAATAAACTGGGCACGGAGCGCATTTAATATCATGAACAAATGAACCCCAGTCTAGTTACCGAATCAAAGAAAACTGTTGGCGGATCACGTTCTGACAGTTGCCTGGATCCGACTCAAATTAAGCCCTGCTTCAAACTATAAACCAGATGTTTACGTACTGACAGTTACTCTTTAAATTACTTGTACTTGAGTAGTAGTTTTCCCAAATACTTTTTTACTCTTACCTGAGTAATTTCTTTGACCAGTACTTTGTACTTCTACTTGAGTAATATTTTTTTTGGAGCAACGTTACTCTTACTCAGTGGTTCTCAATTTTCTTACTTAAGTACAGATACCGGAACCAAAAAATACTCAAGTAAAAGTAAAAGTATCACATGAAAAAATCTACTTAAGTAAAAGTATTAAAGTACCTGTTTAAAAAAGGTATTTTTTGCAGATTTTGGAATCTAATGAAGCTTCAGATGTAGTGATTTTGATAAACATTTGTGCTGAATTTTGTTCAGAGAAACAGCTGAATCGATGTAGCTGTTTTTATTTGTATTTTTTTGTTTGCTCAAACTATGAACATGCTAAAAATAAACCCTTAGCCTTTTCAGCAGGTCAAACAATAATAAAAATACTTTTACTTTTCAATCCTGTTAAAAATGTAGTGGAGTAAAAGTAAAAAGTATCCACTTTAAAATTCACTTAAGTAAAGTACAGAAACCTAAAATTTATACTCAAGTACTTTACTACTTTTACTTTGTTACATTCCACCACTGCTCTTATTTCAGTACAATTTTTGGCTACTCTACCCTCCTCTGTCTCCC
>KN486660.1:132415-143927 GCA_000787095.1 Periophthalmodon schlosseri
GTGGGCAAAGGATCCACGTCAGGATGGGGAGCTTCAAAGGGAGGCGAACGAGCCGAAAGCGTCACTGCGCTGTCTGCAGAGTCCAAAGAGGAAGGACCAGTCATCACACTGTAAAGATGTTTGCTAGCACGTTTTGCTGGAAGTCGGGAATGGCAGGGTACGGGAGGGCATGGGGGTCAAACATGTGATTGTAAGAAATGAAAGAATGGCCATAAACCACATGCGGTTATTATGTTATACAATATAGCAAATTTGCTGGTATGAGTTGCCTATTTGATCTGTATTACCAGGTGAAATACCCTATTCTGAATGTGCTACAGCCTCAACAGATCAATATAGTCCTACATTTTTTTTTTTAAACAATAAAATGAATTACTGTCAATGTAGATTTTAGCAATACCCCTTTCAGTTTCAGCTCTGTTTCTTCTCATTGAATCACTAGACTCCATAGCCTCTGCCTATCCAGCATTGAATTTGAAAGTTGTTTTTTTGCCTGTAGTTTTTATTGGAAAGGACATACTGTACAGGGAGAGACATTCGGTGCATTGTTGAATCAATTTCACAATGCTGAGGCTGGCACCAAGGTTAGAATGTGTGCTACAAACCCCTCAGCTACTGTGGAACTTTCTAGGGAAAAAACAAAAAAAAAATCCACCCTTCAAGACACCCAAAGCGCTCCACAGCCCCTCTCTCTACTGCTCTTCCATGCAGACATATTGGCCACTCTTCCCTCCTTTACCCTGACAATACCTCCCTCAGATTCTTTTGTTTACTGCAGCTGTGTTCAGTAGCAGCAGAGGAGGGAGGGAGGAGAAGAGAGGTGGAGAGGGGAGGGAGAGAAGGGGGAACAGTGGCACGGAGCGCGTCCTATCCGGAGACCCGTGCCAGCATCCAAGTTTATAAAGTCCTCCTCGCTCTTCACTCTTCTTACCATGTTTAGCTCTTGCGCCATGGACTGACATCTTAAACTCCTAGACATGAACATTGCATAAGCTCACTTTTTATTTTGTTTTTACTGAATATTTGAATTCTGGGGTGCAACCAACAACCATGTACTCCCCGGTGTCCAAGTACAGCCCCGAGGCGCGCAAAAGAATGACATATCGCGCGGCAAAAACTAAAAGCTGCGGTTACTACATGCGGATCGTGTTTTTTTTCTCCTCACTGATCCAGTCGCTCATCATCGTCAGCCTGGTCCTCTTCCTGATCTACGGGAAGCAGCAGGATTCCACCTCGGTGGACAGGATCCAAGACTTGGAGATGCGCTTCAGCCAGCTCTCCCTGGAGACGGTGAGCTTGAGGCAGCAGAGGAGGAACCTGACGTCCCTGCTCAACGCCACAGTGCAGGACATGACCAGGAACGAATTTGACCTGACCGTCCTGAGGGCTTCAGCCAACATGTCCTACATACTCCTGGCTGACATCAAGAAGAAGCTGGTGAGTGGTAAATAAATTAAAAAAACAAAACAAAATAACAAATAAGAAACAATTTAAAGCCATAGTATGTAACTTTTATGAATAAATAAATAAATATTTGCTGGGAAATAACTGGAAAATAATGTAAATCAAAGTCGGTGAGGTACAACGTGTCCTACTTCCTCCTGTGCCACATCGAGAAGAAGCTGGTGACTGGTAAATAAACAAATAAATAAATGAGAAAGAATTTAAAGCTGTAGTATGTAGCTTTTATGCCAGTGAATAAATAAATAAATAAATACTTGCTGTGAAATAACTGGAAAATAATGTAAACGATCAAAGTCAGTGAGGTACAACGTGTCCTACTTCCTTCTGTACCACATCGAGAAGAAGCTGGTGACTGGTAAATATATAAATAAAGAAACAATTAGTATGTAACTTTTATGCCAAATAAAAAAAAAAAAATAATAATAATAATTTGCTAGTAATAGCTAGAAAATAGCAATCAAACGATCAAAGTCAGTGAGGTACATGGGCATCATGGGTAAATGTTGTAAGTAAACAGTAAGAAATCATTTTAAAGCCATAGTATGTAACTTTTATGCCAAAATATTGACTAAAATAAAAGCATGTTTTGTTCATTTTTTATTATGGTGCACTAAAATACATATAAAACCATATGTTCTTACTTTGAGCGGGTTTGCACCTCCACAAACCTGACTCTTATTTGGCCTCTGCTTGTTTCCATAGAAATCTCATTTGTTTAGTTATATATTTCCACAGTATGGCATAAAATGAATCTATCTCCGTTGAGAATGTTCCAAAGTATGGTTTTAGCTTTCATGGAGTTGACTTTTCCTCCAGAAAGTTACATATCGTCACTTTAAGTCAAATGTAAAAAAAAATAAATAAATAAAATAAAAATAACCAAAGTGTGGAATACGTCAGTGAGGTAAAGTAATACGTAACTGTTACTGAGCTACTGCATTGACCCACATTTGGGATTAACATAACACAATCAAACTGTGGCTTTTAAAATTTAATACAATTTCTAGTCCAAAAAATGTCAAGTTTTTACATGAAGTTATTGACGTATATAAATAGAGTGAAATTGGAAACAGTTAATAATCATAGTACGAAAAATGTGTAGGTTAAATCCACAAATCACACAAGCAGCTCAGAAAATATTTAATAACTATAAAAGAGGCCCAAATAGCAAGCAAAATAAAATATCACATACATAAGAATATATGGAAGCAACTGAATGAGAGAAAATACAATTATTTGGCAATGGATCCTATGTCTCTTCACTTCCCCAAATTGGAAAAAGGAACTCAAGAGTCAAAGACAAGAATCAAACTGAAAACTGTGCCCTGGTTTGACCATTTCCCAAAACTAAACGGCTTACGTCTCTACAATAAAGGGAAGTGAATGGTGCAGCTGTTTACAATGGAATGAGGAGGAGGAAAACATACATTTGCACTGTTACACAATTATAATAACAAAACACATATGGCGCAAATATATCTAGTTTCGGTTTCTTTGGTAAGAGTAATGTTTGAGATGTGGTTTGTCTCTTTGTCCAACAGCAACAGTGCACCTTTGAGAACCTGATGAGTCGTAACTCGCAGCCAGGTAATCCCACATTTTGGATCTAGTTTTTTCCTTTACTCATTTTTCTTGGATCACTGTTCACCACATCATATCTGTTCTTATTTAAACCTCCGTGTCACATATCTACAGATGGACTCGTTGACTCTTTTGAATCTTCTCCAGCTTATTTTGAATTCACAATTTCAGCATCAAACCTCGGTCGTACTATTGTAAGCCCATATGGAGAAATAGTCACACATCTGTTCCCACGGTGTAGTGAAACAGTTTAAATGAGGCTAAATCTCCATGGACACTTAATTTGCACTGTACATAGTTTGATCCTCCTGAGGGCTACAGATAGATATTAGCTGTTAAGGTGCGGTCAAATAAAGTTACATGAGATGCCGCAAAGCCAAGGTAAAGGCGCGCTGACCACGCTTACAGTAATCCATGCTGTTCAATGTATTTTTATAGAACAAACACACCAGCAATTGAAGAAATGCAAGATATATTTGTTTAATACTGTGAAATATTACAGGCAAAGTTATATCTTCATCAATATACACTACCACTCAAAAGTTTGGACGCACCTTCTCACTCTTAGTTTGTTTTGGGGTTTTTTATGTATTTGTACTACATTCAACATTTAAAATACATACGGAAGACATCATATCATCATCATATAAGAAGTAAGATATATGAAATTATGAAGTAAAGAAAAAGAGTGAAATAATTTTGCGACAAAGCAAAGGGTGACTACTTTGAGGATTTGAATGCAAACATTTGCTACATAATTCCATATATCTTACCTCATATATTTGATGTTTTCTGTATGTATCTAAAATGTAGAAAGTAGTAAAAATAAAGAAAAAAACTGACTTGACTAAACTAATCTAAAACTGAATCATTTAAACCACAATCAAACTCATTATAATATCCAAAAACCAACCTATTAGACCAAAAAAAACCCCAAAAAAACAAAATATCACCTTGTTACTTTTGTCTTTCAGAGGCCCGGTCCCCTCTTAACCCTTTCCAGTTCCGTAATATTGGCAGTGGTATTGGTGGTGGTATGGGTGGTGCCGGCTGTAACTGTGCAATGCAGATGGAATCCTGCAGAGCCCAAGTAAGCATGATCCAGGCCAACTTCACTGCGACAGCCATGAAGATGCAGATGGAGATGGACCAGATGGCCAAAGAGCGCGACAACATCAACCTGGAAGCAATCCAACTCAGGCGAGACAAGTTTCTACACGAGAAAGCCATAGAGCTCTACCAAATCAAATGCAAGGACGAATTCATCAACTCCTTGAGCGGGATTACGAATGTCTCCAAAGCGTTCCTCAAGAAAATCGAGAAAGTCTTCCCGGCGTACCACTCCTTCCAGCTCACCTGCCCCAAACAGACAGAATACCTCGAGCAAATCCGAACCAACTGCACCAACCTCTCCGAAGAAGTCGTCAGAAAATTTCAGAACTATTTGGACATCCTGGGAGATAAGGTTTCCATGTCGCAGGGTAATATTAGCATCTTAACCGCGGAGAACATTCGTATGACCAGGGACTACAACCAGTGCAGTCAAAATCGTACGGGTTTGATCAGGGAACACAAGCAGAACGTGGAGAGGATCTATCTGAAGAACGACGAGGAGAAGGAGAAGTTGTTGAAAGAGAAGCTGAAGCTGAAAGGAGACATCGAGGTTCTGGAGAGCAGCGTGAAGTTCAAGAACACGGAGCTGGCCCATATGAAGGAACAGCTCATACATCTCAACCTGTCGTGCATTCCGAGGGTAAGGACAAACACATAGAGCTTAACGGGTATTGGCACAGGCCCGCTAACAGAAATTTCAGGGCCTAGGGCAAGACGTTTCGCATTGGTCAACCTCTAATATAAATTAATAGGATGAAGGTCCATTTCTGGGCCCCTAAAACCATGGGGCCCGAGACAACAGACCCCTTTGTTCCCCCTGTCTACTCCCCTCTCTAGTAACTACACTTTTTAAAACCTTAAAGTGACAGTATGTAACTTTATGGAGGTGGAAGGTCAGCTTCATGATTCCATGAAAATAGAAAGTTAAAACCATACTTCGGGACATTCCCCATGGAGATAGATCATTTTGATGCCATACTGTTGAATATTATAGCCAAAGGAACGACATTTCTATGGAAACAAGCAGGTGAAATCCATCCTCCAGGCGCAATAAGATTCAGGTTTGTCGTGATTCAAGCCTGTTTTTGCAAAAAAGTTACGTACTATCGCTTTAAAGTGGTTGTACCTAATTTTGCCCATGTAGTTGAGCAAAATCTTCTAAGAGCAGCTCTTATGGTAATAGATGGCTCTCTGCTCTCTCTGCTCCGCTCTCATTATAGTGTTTTGTTCTTCAAGTGCGCTGTTAGCATGCTAGCTGTGTTAAGTGAGGAACAACTTTGGATCACCACCAACTGTTTAAAATGAATTAGTTCTGTTTTTTTTACGTATGAAATTGGTAACAATCAGGTGAAGTGCCTTTAAGTCCATTAATGTGACTTCAAGTGTATAAAAATCACAAGAGAAATATGGTTTCTACTTATGTGGCGTTCATGTACTTTGGAAAAGGCATGTAGTTATAAAAGCTGGTTGCATAAAACAATGCCATGAAATGTTCAAATACAACACAACCACAGTACTTACATTTTCATGCCTTTATTTAAGATTTGAAAATTTTTAATATATTATTGCTAAGAACACCTTTAAAAACATGAATTCTTATATAGTGAGCGTGCTTGCCTCTCCTTAGATCTGATCTGTGATTTGGCCCGGTGGCATTATCTGCTTGTGGAACAGTTAAGGCAAACCAATAACATCTTTATGAACACAAGCAGATGTCACCAGGCCACATTACAGGTTAGATCTGTTGAGAAAAATGACACAGTCCACCTTTAAAGTATATAAAAATAGAATGTGCTTTTAAAATTTTACTTTCACTGGTAGACAGACATTTTTTTTTTAAATCTTGCAGTCTTTTTGTATGTAAGCAGTTCTTTGTTTCGTTGCAGAGTGGAGCTGGTTACTTCCCTCGCTCAGGGAACCAGCCTGGCTCTACCTGGGGCAACACTGGCTCCTCCAACTTCGGCTCCTCTAACGCCGGCTCCTCCAACTCTGGCTATCCAAATTCTGGTTATCCCAATTCTGGAGGTTCGAGTCAGTTCAACCGCAACAGCTTTGGCTCCTCCTCATCCAGCTCTTCTAGCTCACTCGGGTCACCATATGGGTCAACCGGGTCAAATTCAGGCCTGGGCTCAACCAACACAGGCTTTAACAAACCCTCCTCAACCGGACTGGGATCGTCAAGTCTCGGCTCCAGTAGTAGTGGTGGTGGTCTCGGATCTTCTGGGTTGAATACGCCAGGATCAAATAATCAAGGATCGTCGTTTGGCTCGTCTTTTGGGTCAAATCCAAGCTCATCCGGGACTGGCTTGAATAAACAGACTTCGACAGGGTTAGGAACTTCGCTATTTGGATTTGGGTCGTCTAATAATCCATCTAATAATCCAAGTTCTTCTAGTTCAAATCAGAATAAGTATGGGTCTAGCAGTGCAATGGGAGCGGGTTCTTCCAATTCAAATTTTGGGTCTAGTTCTAGTTCCAATTTTGGTTCTTCTAATTCCAATCAGGGTTCTACAAATTCAAAATTCGGGTCTTCAAATTCCAATCTCGGCTCTTCAAATTCTAATCTCGGCTCTTCAAATTCCAATCTTGGCTCTTCAAATTCCAACTTTGGTTCCTCTAGCAATTCGAATCTCGGTTCTGGTTCTTCCAGTTTATCCAAGACAACATCTAACTCAAGAGGCTCCTTCTTTGGTTCTTCAAGTTCTTCAAGTTCAAACCTGGGTTCCGGAAGTTCAAGCCAAAACAAACTGTCCTCCTCATCCAGCAAAAGTTCTCCAAGTTCCTCCAGCTCTTCATCTGGGTCGAGTGCAACGGCCAATAAGGGATTCGGAAGTTGGTTTGGGTTGGGTAGTAGTAGTAGTAGTAGCAGTAGTAGCAGTAGTAGCAGTAGTAGCAGTAGTAGCAGTAACTCGGACCAAAGCAAAGTAGGAAGCAACCAAGGGAGAGGAGCGTCAAGCAGCGGGACCGGTTTTGGATCTTTTGGTTCTGGAAGGAGCAACTCGTTCTCATACATAGAACGTAAGTATCTGTAGTTGTAAAAGTAAATTTCTATAGATACTTTGCAGTGACATCACGCTGGGGGGTTCTGCATGTATGTCTATGGCAGAATATTCAGCAGTTACCAATTCACACATAAGCAAAAACTGGTAAATAAGATTTTAGATTGTATGAAAACTCAAGAAAAAAATACAAAATGGATTTAAACTACACATTTTGAGGAGTCTGTGATCAATCCGAGCGTTCACATTATTATTATTATTTCAAATGTGTTTATGGGCAGTGTTTAGGTGTTTAGTCCCACTTTAAAAATGACTGAAGATGTGTGCACGGACTTTACTACCTTGTATTCGAAATGTTCTGAATGGTTAAATATTTTTTTCTTTTTGTTTTGTCTTCAGCCATCTCATTTGATGAACACATGCGGAATCTGAGACGAATCATCAACCCCTCAGAACGAGAGTAAGCACCTCCTAAACTATATAGTCGTAAAATTTAATGTTTGTTATAATGAAAAAAGCATTGCAAGTAGCTTAGACTTTATCCCGCTCCCAGTGAATACTGTTGTCCTTGGGCAAGACACTTAACCCACCTCGCCCCCAGTGTCTGTGTGCACTGGTGTATGAATGTGTGTGTGAATGGGTGAGTGGTTCCTTGATGTAAAGTGCTTTGAGTGCCTTGAACGTAGAAAAGCGCTATATAAAAATGTGACCATTTATTTTCTTATTATAGAGCAAAAATGAAATATACATTTGAAATATTCACCTTGGATTGTGTATTTTTATGAATTCTTTTTACTCACTCCACTGACATTTTTTTCAATTGGAAAGAAATTACGGAAAGTGGTCAAAAAATACCTTAAAACAATCCAGCTACAAACTAAATTATATCCGCAAGCGGCGATGATGGCCCTCGCCACCCCACCCCTATCTGCCCCATATAAAAGCCAACTTAACACACTTACCCCCTGTTTGTGGCAAGGCAGAGCACCTAACTTATTTGATGAATTGTAGTGTGTATGAATCTTAACTAGTCAAAGCTACTTATAAGAGGAATATTTTGAACTGAAGTAAGAAGTAATCTTGAAATAACACAATAAAAACAACGCCAAAAAAGACTGAACAGCAAAACAACTTGTCCAAACTTTTCAAACCAGCATCTTATTCTGACTGCAAGAAAGTATGACCAAGTTTCTGTAAATGCTGTAATTAGATGTAAACTTTTAATAAATACATATTGTCGTGTCTTCTTTTGTCTTCCATAGAGAGAGACGGGAGCTATCCAACGTAATGGGGTAGTCATTTTGAAACAGAAGACGTCCAAGTACCTTAATCTATGTGAGCATCCGGCAACCCCAACATCCACTGTGGGGTTTCAACGGACAATTGTGGTGTAAGATTGCCTCAAAGTGTTCAAGACCCTCTCCTCTTCGAAAGTGAAGGGATCTGCCCAGCCAAACTACCTGTACTAAGTTCTTACTGATGAAAACCAAACTGTGTATTTCCAGTAATGTTGTGCACATAGACTGTATATATATATAAATGGACATAGCTAACCTGCTAGCTGCTGCGTTCTAAATAGAAAGTGATCATGGGCGCGCTTACGGCTCCATCGACTTTGGCTCCAATTCACTGCACATTAGAAAACTGCTCTCAGCCTTGTCATTTTGGTCTTAAATGTTCGTATTAACCCGCTCTACATGATCCTGGTATTTTTATTTCACTATTGTGTCAGTAAATCAAGATATGAACATTAATAACAGATGAAACAGGTGCCTTCTTTCCCCAAAGTCACTCCCGCTAGCGTTAGCAACAGGTTTGCGCCATGCTAAACTAGCGGTGTGGGCAGGAAGGAACGTTACCTTCATCAGCCTCGCTTTGGATTGGCTCTTTGGTTGCAATGATACTCGTGGTTAGAATTCCAGATATGGAACTTCAAATTCACCCTATAACTGCTCTAGCCTCGATGAGCTTCATTTGACTGGAGCTGAACACTACGGGTGACATCACAGTCACTTAATCCACTTCTTTATACAGTCTATGGCTGTGTGTCAATAAGTGATTTGTAATTTTGTTTTATTTTTCTTTTAATGTATATTTTTGAAGTTGAAGAGTCATTTGACAAAGTAAATATCAAAGCTCAAATATTGTGCTTGAATATATATGCACTTAAAGGACACATTTTTAACAATGCCACTGTTAAAGCTTAAGAAATGTATTGTTTTTATTTTAAATACAGCATTTGATGACTGCTGTGTTTGTTTTAACTGTTGGGCGACAGTAGCTCAGCTGGTAGAGCGTTTGTTCACGGGTTTGAAGGTTGGCGGTTCAAAGTTCTCGACATTAAACATCATTGGTAGAGCTCCCACAGATGAATACTGTTGTTGTGTCCTTGGCCAAGACACTTAACCCACCTGTGTGTGTGCACTGGTGTATGAACGTGTGTGTGAGTGGTTCCTTGATGTAAAGCGTTTTGAGTGCCTACAAAGAAGAAAAGCGCTATATAAAAATGTGACCATGGCCACCATGTTGTCTCAAGATCACTTTTCAAATTCTACAAAAACAAAATATTCTAGTTGGAATGACTTGAATTCAGAATCCTGATTTAAAGCCCAAAAAATTACTAAAATAAAAGTTTTTTTTTTTGCACTGAAAAGTCTAGAAAAACATTCATTCTTGCTGTGAGTGGGCTTGCATCTCCGCAAACCTGACCCTTAGTTGGCTTGCTTGTTTCTATGGAAATGTTGGTCCTTTGGCTATAACCTTCCATAATAAAGCTTACGACTTAGCTATCTCCATGGAGAATGTTCCGAAGTATGGCTTTAACTTTCTGTTTCCAAGGGATCATGCAGGTGATGTGTTACTGTTACTGTGCCTTTAAGTTGTAGCGTTTGTTTAAATGTACTGGCTCATTACGTTGTCTGACTTGTCTCGATAAGATTTGCTTTTGGTGTGTTTTTATTTTTTAATTTCAAAGATAAAACGCTGTAAAAATCCAGAAAATAAAATCAAACTGCTCAAATCACAACATGCATTCAGGTAATTTAATCCAATTTTACCTGTACCGCCGCATCCGACCAACACTGCATCTGTGAATGTCCAAATGCGAATGAGTCCGTGTATATTTCTATGGCGCGTCTTATTGTTTTGTCACTGTACATATGAATAATAAAGCTATTGTTTGGCTTGTAAACAGAGTACTTACTTTGACATATCACCGGTAGGCCATGTTCAGCATGTGTTTACTGCGGCGTGCGTCACCTATTGTGTAGCTAATAGGCCCTGAATCACTCCCTAGAGATTCTGCCCGTACCATACAGCCAAGTGCTCTCTCTGTTTATGTCTATGAACAGAGGTATACAAACCAGCCCAGGACACAATGTACGGGCCCCTGAGAGCACTCGGGGCCGGATATCCAGGGGCCAAAGTACTGCATAGACACATGTGCATGGTGGGAGTTATAGCTGTTTACAGATCAGCTACTGTCAGGCTCAGTTCTGGAGTATAAACAGTCACGAATAGCTGATTTTATCTTGGTTGCTGCAGTGTAAACAATGCTATAGGCTATATGAAGTCACTTAGTACAAGAGTAAAGATGTTGAATTGAATGAGTGAAGCGATAGCAAAACAAAACACGCCACCCATCCAAGTGGCGTCTTCAGTTCTGGTGTTGAATTGTGATGTTGGTAGCGTTTTAAAGTATCGATACTAAAAAAGTCACATTCACAGGACAGAAATGAACCTTTCCTGAATATCTTTAGAATGATCTTGAGCTGTATCAAAACAAGTATAAGACACATAGACTAGTACACGCCCATGGACCACTATGGAACCTACTGGACGACTGAGGGATTACACAGATATAAGGCCACATGGGAATAGAAAAGAAAGTACTATGATTTAATGTTGAAAATCACATTCTCTTGTCTAAATAAAGAAATGTTTCACCATCACCGTGGTATCGGAATCGGTATTGAGAAATTATAATGCTTTTTTGTTTTTCCATTATAGACTAAAGAATATTTTGAATTTACTCCTTGTATTTCGGCAAAGTTTGTCTTCCCCTAAGAACGTATATTTTTCAAGGTATTATTGAACTTTTTTTTTTTTTTTTTTTTAAGCAACACTGCGGAACATTCTGGGCAAAGCAATACCATATCCAAACAAGCAGATAGTAGACCCCACCACAAGGAAAAGTAATGTAGTTCACCTTTAAGTTAACGAATACACTCACAGACGCACAATGAAATTTCACCATTGTAAAATATTTGTGTATTCAAAATTGTATTGTAAGCAGGTGTAGCACCAAATTGTGGGCTCTAGATAAAAAGCATCTCGGGGGGCCTGCACTACATATT
>JACM01031585.1:0-10636 GCA_000787095.1 Periophthalmodon schlosseri
CAGCGCTCTTGTTTGTTGTTTTAAGCCCGGTCCCACCACTCTCTCGAGACACAACAGGAGAGGGAGCGCACACAAGAACCCTGTTATGCTCTTACGGCCCGTTAACGGAGCAACGCTTGCCTGGGACATCCCACTCCGGGTAGCATCACACGGGACTATCACAACCAACTCTCTCTTCATCGTCATCTCCTCTCAATGAACTGTTGCTTCTAATATCTTGGAGAGCTTGGAGTGAATTTTCTGGATGCTTAAGGAATTCAGAACGGATTTGGAACGGATAGCCGCTTTTCATAATTTGATTTGGGAGACGGTGCACTAACATTGCCTTTTTAGGTGAGCTGTCTTGGCGTCTAAGAGTGTAAAATCTCCTTGGAAAATCCCCTAGTTAATTTCTCGGGCTTTAAAAATGACTATTATTATTTAAACTGGACTAAAAGAGGTTGGACGGGTTCTCGCAGCCCTCACTCACCCAGGTGCGTCTGTTTGTCGGCATCTGCCTGTTTTGCATCCTGATCCTACTTTGCATTGCGCGTCAAAGGGATCGTGTTGGTCAACGTTGCAAGGAAGGATTTTCAGACACAACAACAACATGGCAGACTTAATCACAACCCAAACTTGTATATTCCTTCACTTCTACTCTTCCGCCGGCATCCAACAGGTTATCTGCTGATGCTTTCATAACCTCAACGTCAAATACCTTCCCAAACTTCTGACGCTCAACATGATGAACAAAGATTCCAGGTTTTCCAGGAAGGGGCCTGCTAATTTCTCCACCCGTAGGCACTCGTGTATCGGGTAAGTATTTTTTAAAAACGTTTCTACTTCTCAAGTTTGGGGAAGTGCGGTCGTCCGGTGTTTGACAGTTCAGAACTGAGTTACGGCTGTGTTTGTGAGATTTATGAGACAGGAGATTTCCAAAGAGTGCATAGTTATACTTGAGGTGAAATCTGCTTTTTGTCACACTCTGGAAATTTATTTAGACATAATGTGATCTTATCGGAAACTTGCTTGGAAGTGAAGATAGAGATGAAATGTAGCGGAACTGATGACGCTCCCATGGTTTTGGTGCGCTGTCAGGAATTGTATTGTTTTTGCACCTATTATCAGAGGTGGGTAGAGTAGACAAAACATTTACCATCTACTTGAACAATATTATTTTGAAGTAATGTTACTCTTACTTGAGTATAAAGTAGTGGTCCAAGTAAGAGTGAAAAAGTATTGGGGAAAACTAAGAGTAACATTTATAATTGGAAGTTAACGTCATCTGAAGGACAAAACATTAAATAATGCACAAAATCTAGTATTTTCAAAGGACAGACACAAAAATTACAAAAACGACATCATATCTGTAGGAACTATACAAGAAACACAAATGTTCAAATCATTTCATATTGTCAACATAAAGCTTTTGTCACTTATAGACTTACTTACAGTGGGGAGATTAACAAAAACTTTTACTCAAGTTTACTCAAAATTACTCTGAAAAGTACAATCTCTTTAAAAAGTTACTCAAGTGAATGTGACTGAGTACTACCTCTGCTAAGAAGGATATATTTTTGAGTGAAATTAATATTGTAATGTTGCTTTATAAAAGTACAGGTAGAATATATTGTTCTAACCATTTTAAACACCTTTAAATGCTTTATACCATATCTCCTGGTCATAAACATAGTGACATCAAAAGTATGGCTGAAGGTCATTTATAATTGTACATTTCTGATAACACAGGGCACTGAACTAGTCTAATCCTTTCATAATAACGGTTTAAAAATATGCTATTTTCCAACTAAATGATGTATCACTTTTTGAATTGACTCATGTTTTGCGGTAATTCTGTATATCATCATAAGAACTATTTATTTGGATTTTGTTGCAATATGATTCATCATATCAGTCAGTTCTAAAAACATTCATGTGATAAACTTGTGGTTTTAACTTAAACTGGGAACTTCTTAACCCTAAATAATCTCTTTGTCATAGTGTTGTCACGATACTAAAATTTCAAACTCGATTTCAATACTAAAGAATAGACTCGATACCGATGCCGATACCACGATGATAATGAACAACACTCTTTATTTACATAATAGAATGTGATTTTCAACATTAAATTGTAGTACTTTTTTCTATTCCCATGTGGCCTTATATCTGTGTAATCCCTCAGTCGTCCAGTAGGTTCCATAGTGGTCCATGGCGTGTACTAGTCTATGTGTCTTATACTTGTTCTGATACAGCTCAAGATCATTCTAAAGATATTCAGGAAAGGTTCATTTCTTTCCTGTGAAAATGACTTTTTCAGTATCGATACCTGCTCAAATGAGTATCTAGTTTAATATCTTATTTTCAATACTTTGGACAACTATATTTTGTATTTTAATAATGCGATTCATGATTATGTCTCGCTTCAAATTGGTGTGAAATATGTGTCATCAGATGTTTTACTCATTTTGCTACAAGGCAAGCCAGAGCTATATATTCTGTAGTTCACAGCTTGTCCTCATTTGTTTAGACACACACCACAGGTTGTTAAGGTGTAATGTGCAGTTTAACATTGTGACCCTGCGTAAGTACCTGAGGTGGGTGGTACTCAGTTACATTTACTTAAGAAACTTTTTGAAGAAATTGTACTTTTCAGAGTACTTTTTGTAGCAGCATACTTTTACTCCTACTTGAGTAATACTTTTATTGAAGTAACGGTACTCTTATTTGAGTAAAAGTTTTGATTCCTCTTCCCACTGTGAGTAAGTCTACAAGTAACAAAAAACCTTTATGCTGGCAATATGAAATGATTTGAACATTTGTGTTTCTTGCAGTGTTCCTTCAGAAATGATTTAGTTTGTCTAATTTTTGTGTTTATCATTTGAAAATACTATCTTTTGAGCATTATTTCATGTTTTGTCCTTCAAACTTCATTAACTTCAAATTATAAATCAGATGTTACGTCCCAACAGTTACTCTTTAAGTTACTCTTACACATGAGCGCGGCCTATTGGTCCTGGGATGAACTTTCTGAATGGCCTGTGCTTGTCTGTAGATTGATAGAAAGGACGACTTGTTATGAGCCTTATTTCAAAAAGATCTCCTCCTCCCTCTTCAAAGACAAATTAGTTCCATTCAAACTGAAATCCAAACAGTAGCGTCTCCAACTAACAAGAGTGATAATCATGAAATCGTCTTGACACTGGTGAGGATGCTGAGCTGTTTGTTTAGAATAGGGTTGTCAAAACTATCGAAAAGCAGACAAGAATCGATACTAAAACTAGTATCGTAACTAGATACTCACATGAGCTGGTATCGATACTAAAAAACTCACATTTACCGGACACAACTTGTATAGGAACAAGTATAAGACACATAGACTAGTACACGCCCATGGACCACTATGGAACCTACTGGACGACTGAGGGATTACACAGATATAAGGCCACATGGGAATATAAAAGAAAGTGCTATGATTTAATGTTTAAGGCATTCTGTCTAAATAAAGAGTGTTTTTATTATCATCGTGGTATCGGAATCGGTATTGAGCATCGAGTCTATTCCTTAGTATCGAAATCAAGTTTGAAAGTTTAGTATCGTGACAACACTAATCCTTGTGTGGGAGCAGCAGCCAACAGGCAAGCTTGGGGAGAGGGATCTGGCTGCAGACCTGCACCCAGAGGACCTCACATGACTCACCTCCATCCACACGTCCCTAAAGTAAACAAACAGCTGCCATGCCAAAAGACCGCCAAAGTCTGTGATTTCCTGACTGCTTTCTTTCAATGTAACGTTACACAAGTTAACATTGTTTTACACTGAAGAGAAGGCCAAACCCTTTTACTAACCTTAACCATTACAGACTTGTGCCTAATCTTAACCAGACACTGGGCCTACGGCAACACATTCAAGGACAAACTACATAAAATATGTTTGTATTTACCCCATTGTAGGCTACATGTTCACAGTTAAATACGTGCCATGTTTTAAACAGCTAATTTCCCTACGCAAGCAGAGAAGAGCAGACAGAAACAACACTAAGTTAAATGTGCAATCTTTAAAGTGCTAATATAACTGCAAAAAATTAAGTGATCTTTATCACCCATTAAACTTTTTTCACATTTAAAGGGCCCATTTTACACTATTTTCTGATCTGTTATAATGTTGTTTCCTCATCACAAACAGACCTGGAGTTGTGTTTTGTTTCATTCACACGTTTAACACACAAATCCTGCATATTTAGGCTGAGTTCTTCTCTCAAATAGAAAACACTCTGTTCCACCTTGTGATGTCATGCGGTAATACACGAAGGGTGCCACTGTATTTTTAAACTCCATACACCTTCACTAGAATCATTTGGATAATTTCAGCCCTGGAGTTGCCAATCTTTACTGAACAAAAGATAAACGGTAGCTGTTAATTTGAAAACTAACTAACTTCATGACGTCACAAGGTGAAACAGAGCATTTTGAGCTTTGGAGTTGACATACTAATAATAAAGGATTACTCAAACATGTGAATGAAACAAAACACAGCTCCAGTATGTTTTTGAGGAGGGAACAACATTCTAACATGGCTAAAAGCTCACAAAAGTCCATTTTGCGTAATATGGACCCTTTAATAGCAGCCTGATCCACCACCAGTTAAAAAGTGTAATTAAATTGCATATAAAGAGTAAACAAATGAAAAAGTGGAGGTGCATCCTGGTGGAGGTCTGCGGGGTAGGGTCGTCCGGGTGCAGGTCTGCAGACAGACTCTCTTGAGATTGGGCACAATATGACTAGTCATGTGGCTCTACCTCTTTCATAACAGACGCTTGACTGCGCTGGTGGAAACATGCCTCGCAGCCCTGCAGTTTGAACACATCTAATCACACCTCTGTCTTTCACCCCCTTTGAAGAGCAAATAAACTGCAATCAGCAAGGGTGGGTAGTAGCCAAAAATTTTACACAAGTAAGAGTAACGTTACTTCAAAATAGTGTTGTCACAATACTAAAATTTCAAGCTCAATTTCGATACTAAGGAAAAGAATGGATACCCAATTGATTTCAATACCACGATTATGATTAAAAAAACACTTTCTTTATTTAGACAATAGAATGTGATTTTCAACATTAAATCGTAGTACTTTCTTTTATATTACCGTGTGGTCTTATATCTGTGTAATCCCTCAGTCGTCCAGGTAGGTTCCATAGTGCTCCATGTATATACGTAAACTAGTCTATGAACTTATACTAGTTCTGATACAGCTCAAGGTCATTCTAAAGCTATTCAGGAAATGTATATTAGTAAACTAGTCTATGAACTTATACTAGTTCTGATACAGCTCAAGGTCATTCTAAAGCTATTCAGGAAAGGTTCAGCTTTGTTCTGTGAATGTGACTTTTTTAGTATTTTTTAGTATACCTGCTCAAATGATTATCTAGTTTCGATGCTAGTTTTAGTATCGATTAGTATGTGATTTTTGATGCTTGTAACAGCCCTACTTCAAATTAGTCAGGTAGGAGTAAAAATATGGTGCTAGAAAAGTCCTCTGAAAAATACAATTTCTTAAAAAAGTTAGTCAAGTACATGTAACTGAGTACTCAATCAAATATTAATACATGAAGAGTAACTGTACGTCACTCCTCTTAATTGGCTTCGGTGTGGCTGCAACGCGATACGGCCAAGCTCAGCAAGAAAATCTACTACAGCTGTCATGAGATCTCTCCAGGACACCGCTTATGTAACGCTACCCGCTAAAACAGACATTCAATACATACTCATGTGCTTATATGGACCAAACCTCCTCACTCAGGCGTGTTTGGACACAGATGGACGACAGGGATCTGCACCAGGGGTCACTTTGGAGAATTTTTGTATTTGCGTCATCTCAAGTTTGCAGGGACAACTCAGAATCAAAGAATTTTAAATGACGACACAAATTAGGACCTTTTTCCACTTTGTCCGTATAGAGTTATCTAGTAGAAAAAGCTTGGGGGTCATCTCCTCTTATAAGCATGCATCGATCCAGCTTTTCCAGTTCAGATACAAATACTGATACTTACAGATCTGCCAGTACCCGATAAAAAAACAACACCAGTGAAGAGTTTAAAAATAGCATTTATATCATTAGAACACAATTTAAGTTTGACAACTGATCAAAATGCTTAACAGAACAGCTTTGTGTTAATAAAGTTTAAATAGGGGGTATTATGCGAAGTTGACTTTTTGGAGCTTTTATACCATGTTATAATGTTCTCTCATCAAAAACATGCCTGAAGAGGTTTTAGACGTCATCCATGCATGTTTGAGTAATGTAGCGATCTCTCCCGGGCCCTATTTGAATTCTCCTGACAGTTAGCATTGCGATTCTGTCTGATGCTCTGCCCACAAGCCTACGTCAACCATGCTCCCACACGACAGTTTTCCATAAATATACAAAAGCATGATACAAAATAATACACTACAACTTTACAAACCTGATGCGATGTGCAGTAGTTTCATTAGTGAGATGCACGCTGATTGTGCTGTGATAGTGCTCTGAAATGCTCTGAAGAGGGAGTTAGCGCAAAGAGCAAAGGGAGGGAAGGCTCAGAGGTAGATAGACTTTGAGGATTTGAATATAAAATATATTTTAAAAAATGTAGTTATTTACCCTTTTTTCTTTACTACATAATTCCATATAACTTGCTTCATATATTTGATGTCTTCTGTATGTATATAAAATGTAGAAAGTGGTAAAAATAAAGAAAAAAAAGCGGGCATGTCCAAAGTTTTGACTGGTCGTGTACATGTGTAGGTTTGTTGAGGACAATTATGGTGCTGTGATTGGCGCGGTTCATTTACATCTAGCTACATATAACGCACCGTGCAGTCGGGTTTTGTGGTTCTAGGTGTATTGAAATCGTGTGAACTCGGGGCAGAAGACATGTGCTTCCCTGTTGCGCTCTCAACCCCTCCAGCCGCGAGCCTTTGCGGATCATATGAGGAGATCAAAGCTGCAGATTTCAGAGCGCAACCTTTAATACAGGACCGCACTCACAACGGCCCCATTCTCTTTACCTGATGTGTACAGACTGATCCCCACCCCTCCCGCACATACACCAGGACACACGGGATCACAGGCTGGGCTACTCTTATAGCACTTTAAAGACACAATGAGGCGTTTATTAAAGATGAACAACTAAAGCCAATTCTTATGTACTTGAAAAGAGCCTCAGCAGAGGTAGGTAGAATCGTACAGACTTATAATTAGCAGACGCGGTGTTCGATGCTAATGCTGTCATCACTAGTTCGGGAAGATTTTGGAACACCGTAGTCAGTCCCCTGTATTTTTTCTTATAGCTGTTAGCATTAGCGCACAAAAATTATGCGTAAATTATGAATAATCCAGAGGGTGTCAGCCGGTACCAACCCATCACCACATTTATGTGATACTAGAGCCTCGTTTAAAGTCATTGTTGAGTGTGTAAACCTTTAGAGGTCTTATTTTAGATTATAATTAGCATGTAAAAGAGGCATTTGAGCTAACAGCTAACAAACTTTCAGTTGAGATTTCTGAACTTGTGCGTCTGGTAAACATCTAGTGACACTAGACCTCTTTTTCATGTGACTGTGAGCAGAGCAGATACATGACATAACTATCATGAAATAAAGATGTGATATACTTAAACATGGGGACTGTCTTCACCATTCATTTGTCTGTGAAGGAACGTTCTGGGCAACAGTGGTTAGCCAAGTGATCAAGTTATTCAAAAACAGGCAGAAAGAGAATTTTGCGTCTATGAATGTCTATGTATGTTATGTAATGTCATGTGGAATAGCCCAAAATTTTATCAAAGAATATAAACAGTTATGCTTCATTTTTTCCTGATTATTTTGTGCCGCAAATAATAATTGTAAAGTTGCCGTTGTGCAGTTGCTGCGACAGACTAGGCACATATTTCATGGAAAATTTATATGCTCTGTTTTTTAACACAAGCTCAGCGGAAAGTTTGTATTGCACTAAAATTGCACTTCATATTCAGTGATGGGAAGAATACTTTGAAAATGTCTTTAATTACAGAATACTGTACTCAAATTAAAATGTATTTTGTAACGTATTTCGATACATAGTCCAATCAAAGTACTGTGTTCTGAATACTCGGAATATTTCTACACCAAGTTGCATTTAAATTACAATATTAAAAAAAAAACATGTCATGACATATAATTATAAACAGCTTTCTTTTTGTTGCCCTGTTTGTTATGCATTCATTTATGTCTAATTAGAGATGAAAAATCAAACACGCACGCACTGCAAAAGCTTTTTCTTCTCACTGTGCAGTTCAAAGCCAAAATTGCACTGTATTCTGAACACCACCAAACAAAAATGTAGCTGTACAAGAATACAGTTACTCAAAATTAGCATTCAGAATACATATTTTCAGTACATTAATTACATTAGACAACACTGTTTATATTGCCTTTGTGCGACGCTTTGGGCAGCTGAGCTTTATAAATAAACTTGACTTGAGTAATGACATGTAATTCTTGACAGATCTACCGTTCAGAATACACGGGACATAATATCTTCATTGTATCTCCCTGCTAAATACAAAGACATCCAGCAACACTAACAGATGAACTCAGAGGTTATAAAAGAGACCTGTGTGTGCGTAACAAAGGCGTGTGTCTGTGCTGCTACAGTCCCAGTCCAAATGAGCATTACAGTACCAAGACACCGTTCACCACTTCATCCTGCTCAGTCCACACCATATTTGCCTTTAAACACACTCTCTATCGGTGGTTGAAACTTAGGGTCTCACTTTGAAATTGTAGGATTTTATTTTTTTATATTTTTCCAAAACTTCTTAGAATGTATTTTATTTTATTTTTTTCTAATGCAGAGTAACCAGTGTAATTTAAAGGTCCTATATTACGGAAAATTGACTCTTGTGAACTTTTAGCCATGTTATAATGTTGTTACCTCATCAAAAACAAACCCGGAGTTGTGTTTTGTTTCATTCACACATGTTTGAGTAACCCTTTATTATTAGTCTGTCTGTATCTCCAAAGCTTAAAGTGCTCTGTTCCTCCTTGTGATGTCATGAAGCGGTAGTTTTCAAGTTAACGGCTACTCCAGTTTCATGCTAAGGCTACAGTGAAATACTCCTATATCATACAAAACCTGATAGAAGCAATAAATATGTATTATGGTAAGGATAGCCTATCAGGGTTAATTGATACTTGGCTCTGACATCACGCTGGGGGTGTTCTGCATCTATGTCTAGAGCGGAATATTCAGCAGTTCCCATGGTGCACACATTGGCAAACACTGCCAAATAAGTTTTTAGAAACACAACAATAAAATACAAAACAGCACATTTTCAGGAGCCTGTGATCAATACGAGTGCTCATGGTCCTGTTTAGGAGTTTGATTTTCCACAAAAAGGTGAGAGGGACTAACTGGAAAAACTGTTGGCTAATGCTAGCTAGCTGTAATTTTATGTGTGAGATACTACTAGAGCACACACATCATTTCACCTGTTGTAATTTCAACTAGGTCAGTTCTTTATGATCAGATTGTGTTAAAACCAAGCTCAGATTAAAGTTTAACTTGAGTAACAGAGCTTCAGACAGAGCAGTCCCTCCAGATAGCATCACCCCCACGAGGAATGTTGATGACATCTGCTGCAAAGTATTAATACATTAGCAAGAGAAGATTTGGAAAGAAAAATATTGTTGATTTTTCATGAATACAAAAGTCAGTGTATTCTTGTAACATGCCTAGAGCCTTTGTGAGTGAAGAGACGTTTGTGGACAGTTGAGACAGTTGGACAGAGACAGCTGTGGATGTGACTGCACAGTGTAGATAATGAGACAAAGTGAGAGCAGGAGGGGAGAGGCGGGTACAGCGGCTCTGTGCTGCGATAATCAGGCTCACCACAACACCAATGTAGCATTATACTCCTGCTTGTCTTGTAGGCTTTTTGACAAACTCTGAAAATGCCTAAACATTTGATATCGTGACCTCCCTAGTTGCTAACGGTGTGGGTCTGTGTAAGGATTGTAATATAAAAGAAAGTACTGCGATTTTATGGTGAAAATCACATTCTATAAAATGAGCTTATTATCTATTATCTAAAGAAAGATTGTATTTTATTATCGTGTTACCGGTATTGAGTGTCAAGTCTATTCCTTAGTATCGAAATGGAGTTTGAAATTTTAGTATTGTGTCAGCATTACTCTGTGTACAGGCTGCATTCCATGTGTTTGTAAAGTGTGGCACAAATAAAGATTTACAGATCGATTGGCAAAAACATTTGGGTCAGGTCGGCTCCCACAGTCGCTGCTGCTCTGGAATCTGACTGTGTACCATGTAATAATTCTCTTGTTATATTTAATGACCAATGCTTAGAGAAGAAGACTTATAATGCTTATGTCTGCTATATGGTTATAATCTATGACACATGTGCATCATTATGTTATAATCTGCACATTTTAAATCACAATATTCATCTAAAACAACTTAATAAAAGAAACAAATGCACTGACTTCCGTGTTAGAAAACTACGGTGCACAATGGGAGTTGACATCGCCGTAAACTTCATCATAACAAAGAGTTGGCACCCCCTATGGATTGCAGATCATGCTAGCGAGATGCTCAATTTTTTATTTTTTTATTTTTTTATTT
>KN486661.1:0-14782 GCA_000787095.1 Periophthalmodon schlosseri
TAGTAGTAGTAGTAGTAGTACTATGATAGTACATGTATTTACAGGAGCAGTTCTCTAAACTAAAGGGATATCTGGACGAGGAGCTGGACTTCAGGAAACAGTCGATGGATGAAGCTCATAAGGTCTGACCCGTTTTATTGTCAGAGAATCAGGAAGTGCGTGTTGGCATGCTAGTTGTTTTTATTTTTACTGTACCTCTGCTCTGGTCTGAGAGCTGTGAAAAATGCTTATCAACTCATTTATAATTAGCCCAGAATGCATAATGTAAGTGAGGAGCAACTTTCGGTAGACGGTAAAAATCAGGTACAGAGACTTTAAACACTATCTGTATTATTACTATGTCTTTTACATTCCATTATATTCGCAGTGTATCCTGGAGGCCCTGCTGTTAGATCAGTGTGTTTAAATCAGACATATTGTGCTTGTGTCTGTTATGTATCTATAATCTATGACACCGGTGGATCATTATGTTATAATTTGCACATTTTAAATCGCAATTTTGATCTAAAACATCTCAATAAAAGAAAACGGCGGTGCCCAGTGGGAGCTGACATCGCTGTAAACGTCATCACAACAAAATGCCGCCTGCTGTCGGCCCCTCCTGTGGATCGCTGCACATCACACTAGCGAGCAAAGGATTTTTTCATTTGTAGCAAAATGACCTACATAACGCTGCCAAATCCTACATGTATCACCGACTTAAAAAATAAAACTGGAAAAGGAAGTGTGTACGTCACAGTGGGCGTGTACCGGTGGAGGTGAAAACAGGGGTAGATCAGAGGACGTCTTGAATACAGGAGAATTTACTCAAACATGCACAAATCACTCTAAATACAATTTCAGAGGGTCAATGAGAAGGAAACAACTAGAACATGGTTCAAAGCTCTGAAAAGTCTGAAAAGTGATATTGTGTTATATCCGTAGCGTATCTTGGAGTTGGAGGCCATGCTGTACGAGGCCTTGCGTCTCGAGGAGCAGACGTCTCTCAAACAGGAGGTGCGAGCTGATAGACTGACGGAAGAGCAGAGGGCGGAGCTAAGTAGAGCCGTGGACCAATGGAAACGCAACGTGATGTGTGAGCTCCGAGAACGTGACGCACAAATCCTGAGGGAACGGATGGAGTTACTGCACTTAGCACAACAGGTACTATGTAAATATATGTGTAAGTACTACTACTACTACTACTGTTACTGTACTACTACTATTACTACTACTACTGTTCCTGTACTACTATTACTACTGATACTGTACTACTACTGCTTATAATAATACTAATACTCTGGAGGGAGTGAATGGAGCTACTGCACCTAGCACAAGTACACAAATCTTATTAAATTCATTTTTTTTAGATTCTAGCCCAGAGTAACCCATTGAGAAAAAAAAGCTCTGCCTCACGGGTGACTCCAGCATGGTGTTGTCCCGCCTCACTTACCTGTGCCAGGTGGAGTGTGACAGGTGCGAGCAGGAGGGGAACGACCCGGTGCAGGTGCCGGGTACTGCAGGTCTTGGCCTGGAGACAGGGGCGAAACTCTGTTTGGTTTAGGGGCGGGCAATAAATTGATGGAAATTAGAACTATCCTTCGAAGGGAGTTGTAACGATACCTAATCTTAAATTGAATAACTATGTTATTATGATGAGGCTATTATTAGTCTACGAGTGAATATTTGCCATTTGAACAATGAAAAGATATTCAGTAAACAGTTTAATATATTTACAAATAAACTGTGTGCAACTGTACAAAATACAGACGAACAATATGAAAATATGAAAACAAATTCAACATTTAATTGTTCTAACTCCATATAAGCCACTCCATGTTTTTTTCTTTAGATTTAGAAAAAAATCAAATATCAAAGTGGTAAATGTTTTAAACACACTTTAACAGAACAGAAAATCCAGTGTGTCCCATTAATAGAGGAGATTATGGAGGCCCCCCATAATCAAGACTTCTCCCCCAAAGATATTAGTCTAAAAACAAGCTGAACAATAGATGCTTTTTTAACATTCACAATAACATATAAAAGTAACTACTGTTAAACAGAACCATTTAAAGATTAAATAGAAGCACCACATCTCATTTTTACTCCAGCCATTTTTTGAAATGTAAATAAATGGCAAATATTAAGCAAAAATATTATTCAAGCTTTTAATCAGGTTATGACCATAATCTCTTTATTTAAAATACATAGACTATGTGATGTCTGTTTAGTTATAACTCAAAACTAACGTGCACATGACCAGAGCGCGCACAGCTGAAGCTCACGTGGACGCGCTTAAGTTTCACTTTTGCTTCAAGTTACACTGAACCATGTAAGCAGACAGTGGCAGAGGTGGCTGCCAACCTGTGTAGTACTAGTCTAGATTTGCTCCTAATAGGCTGACGGACTGAACACTGAAGGAACCTGGAAGAGAAGAAACTTTGATTGAAAAAATGAAGAACTATGATATAGACATCTTAAGCATCGGCGAAACTTTGGTGTAACTATCAGCAAAACAAGAAAAGCTGCAAAGAATCAGATGCGAAAAATGGAATCAAAATCTTCCCAAGTAGAAATGAAAAAGGTGGAAGCAGCAGAGGAGCTATATTTATCAACGGAAAATTAGAGAAACGTGTTACCAACGCAAATCTCATGAGTGATTGACTGCAGTGCATTAGATTGAACACCAGGCCAAGAAAGGTGATGATCACAGCCATTTATGTCCCAACACACCTACTGCAAATGAATTACATAAAATATGTGACACAGACGTCCACCTGCTCCGTGGCGATTTTAATGCTCACGTGGAACATTTGAAGAAGTTGTTGACTGCTATACAGTGCAATACCAATGCCTCAAGATTTCAACATAAAAAGGCCCATCTAGCCACGCAGATCTCGACTGATGGAAATATATAAAAAAAAATAATAATAATAACAAATTGAGCTACTGATACTACTACTACTACTACTTCTGTTACTATGCTACTACAACTACATAATAAATACTACTACCACTACTACTACTACTACTACTGATACTACTACTACTACTACTTCTGTTACTATGCTACTACAACTACATAATAAATACTACTACCACTACTACTACTACTACTACTGATACTACTACTACTACTACTGCAATAACTGATACTGGTACTACTACTGCTACTACTGCTACTACTAATTACTATTACGGCACCTAGCACAGCAGGTACATTAATACTACTACTACTACTACTGTTACTGTACTACTACTACTGCTTAAACTGCAACTTATTACAATAGTAATAATCCTGAGTGAGCGAATGGAGCTGCTGCACTTAGGTACACTGTAAATATATGTAAGTACTACTACTATTACTACTAAAGTCACACAGATGAGGGGAAGTGTGCTGCTCATGGACACAACAGCAGCGTAGAGCCTGTTATAAAACTGAACTTAATTTTGTTTAAATGTTGTCTTTTTGTGTCCAGAGAAACAAAGACCTGGAGGAAGTGATTGAAGCACAGAAACGGCAGATCAAAGAGCTTGAGGAGAAGGTCAGTCTCAGCACAAGGTTCTTATTCTAAAAGGTTCTCAGCACAAGGCTCTTATTCTGAAAGGTTCTCAGGACAAGGCTCTTATTTTGAAAGGTTCTCAGCACAAGGCTCTTATTCTGAAAGGGTCTCAGCACAAGGCTCTTATTCTGAAAGGGTCTCAGCAGAGCTTTATGTCTGAGGCTCTTATTGTGAAGGGCAGGTCACAGACTCTAACCTGAGCTTTTATTGTGATGTTTCAGTTCCTCTTCCTGTTCCTCTTCTTCTCTCTGGCCTTCATCCTCTGGTCCTAACCCCGGATTACAACTGAATCACAACCAGACTAAATTTGGTCCTAACCCCGGATCACAACCGGACTAAAGGTGGTCCTCATCCCAGATCACACCTGGATCAATACCGGACTAAATGTGGTCCTAACCCCGGATCACAACCGGACTAAATGTGGTCCTAAAGCCAGATCATAACCGGACTAAACCTGGTCTAACCCCGGATCAGAAGAGGACTAAACTTGGTCTGGATCAGAGCTGGACCTAAACCACAGTTTACTGGACTTTATGGACTTCCTCCATTGTCTCCTCCTCTCCTCCTCCTCTCGTCCTCTCTTCCTCCTCTCATCCTGTCTTCTCTCCTCCTCTCCTCCTCCACGTCTGTTCTCTTCCTCCTCTCTCTTCCTTTCCTACTCTCCCTTCTCTCCTCTCCTCTCCTGGCTGTTTACTGACTTCTGTCTGTTTTGGTCCTCTCCTCCTCTATTCCTTCCTCTCCTCCTCTCCTCCTCCTCCTCTCCTCTCTCCCTCCCTCCCTCCCTCCGTCCTGGCTGTTTACTGACTTCCGTCTGTTTTGGTGCTGAAAACGTCGACTCTAGTCGAACTTTTTATTTGTGTCAAAATAAAAGACAGATATTTATTCTTCTTTCTGTAAAAATTAAATAAAACGATTGCATCAGCCTGAGGCTTTTATTCTGAAAGTCTTTTCTGTGGTCAGTGTTTTATTCTGAAAGGACAGTTCCTACACTTCATCTGTGATTCTTTAAACATGTAGTTTAGGCATGTGTCCACCAGAGGGCATCTAAACACAACACAAAACCAGTACTAAACCAGGACTAAACCAGGATTTATCCAGATCCAAACCATCACTGAACCAAGACTAAACCAGGGCTATACCAGGGCTAAACCAAGATTACACCAGGTCTAAAACAGAACTAAACCAGGATTACACCAGACCTAAAGCAGGACTAAACTAGGGCCAAACCAGAACTGAACCAGGACTAAGCCAGGTCTAAACCAAGACTAAACCAAGACTAAACCGGGACTAAACCAGGTGTAAACCGGGACTTAAACAGGACTAAACCAGGTTTAAAACAG
Organism: Periophthalmodon schlosseri; assembly: GCA_000787095.1. Classification (NCBI taxonomy): domain Eukaryota; kingdom Metazoa; phylum Chordata; class Actinopteri; order Gobiiformes; family Gobiidae; genus Periophthalmodon; species Periophthalmodon schlosseri. The sequence continues at coordinate 4,883 of KN486661.1, forward strand.
AGACTAAACCGGGACTAAACCAGCTCTAAACCAGGACAAAACCAGGACTAAATCAGGTTTAAACTGGGACTAAAGTTGAACTAAACCAGGACTAAACCAGGTCTAAACCAGAGACTAAATTGAGACTAAACCAGGTCTAAACCGGGACTAAACAGGACTAAATCAGGTTTAAATCAGGTCTAAATCAGGTCTAAAGTGGAACTAAACCAAGTCTAAACCAGAGACTAAACTGAGACTAAATCAGGTCTAAACCAGGACTAAAGAGGAACTAAACCGGGACTAAACCCGGACTAAACCAGGACTAAATCAGGTCTAAACCAGGTCTAAGCCAGGTCTAAGCCAGGACTAAACTGGGACTAAACCAGAACTAAACCAGGACTGAATCGGGACTAAACCAGGTTATGAAAGAAACCTTTGACTGAAGTAAATTCAGATAAATGTGCCATGACCGAGATACAGATTAAAGACACTGTGTTTGATGAAACAATCTCAGCTGGACATCACTGACCAGATCCTCAAACAGAAAAGGAGGAAAGAGACAGACACACGAGAGCTGACCTCCTCCTTAACTCCTCTGTGGAACCAAAGAGACAACACCCGAAGAGTTAAAACTCCCACTTCTCCCTTCAAAAAATGTTGCCCGTCTTTTGACGTGTTTTTATCCAAATTACTGTAGCTGATTTTCAGTGGAAAAAGTATTCAATTTTGTTACTTAAGTAAAAGCACAGATGATGGAGCAAAATAGCAAAAGTATCATATGAAAAAATCTACTTAAGTAAAAGTATTAAATCATCTCTTTAAAAATGTACTTAAAGAGTAAAAAGTATTTTGCACAGATTTTGAGATCTAACAGATAAAACTTTTACTAAAAAAAAACAAAAAACAGTACTTTACTGCTTGTTATTCATTACACTACTGTTGATTTTTCACGTTTTTCCAAATTTGGATGATTGCAGTTTGATCCAATTGAACTCAAGCCTTAATCTGAGACTCGAGCTGCAGTTCAAACCTCATGGACATTGGAAAGGCATCTTCTCCTCCTCTTTAAAGAGGATACAGTGTTCCTTCGAAGCTCTTGTTTAGATCACATGGCCGCTGTCCATCTCAGCCCCTCTGATTCTTCAGACTGAGGACATCAGACCTCCAAACCATCAGACCCCTGGACCATGCACTGACTAATATCACCGCTCTGGTTTGTAAGGCGTATCTCACAGAGGTGACGTCTCATCCTAGACTTCACTTTAATTCCAACACATAATCTTAGAAAACTTCATTTGTTTGGATCATGATTCATTCTGCTCATTTATACGTGACTCATTTGCATATTCCATCCGTTTAACTTGGTCAATAAATATTCTTAAACAGCAGTTTACTCGAATGAAAAGTTTCAGATTTCCAGATTTTCCAGTTTGCAGACATGTGTCAGTGATGTGGGACAAGACAGACAAGACAAACAGACCCTCAGAGAAGTGAAGTATTGATAAAGTGTCATAGCTACAGTGGCAGATATAATGAGTTTAATGTCCCAAAACTCTTCTTCTTCCATGTGAGTCCTGCTATAACTAAACTTAAATCCAGTTCTTTATGTCAATAACTCCTTTAGATGTGCTTCAACCAGATGATACAGTTACTCCCTCTCACAGGTTTTATGACTTTAAAATGAAGCACCACATTGAGGCGTGTGAGAGGGTTGCCCTCTCGCCTCACAGCAGAAGGTCCTGGGTGCAACTCCCGAGCCGAGCAGGGTCTTTCTCTGTGGTTTGTATTTTCAGCCTCAGTCTAAGTGTTCTCTCACATGTCTTGACATTGGCAGCATCTTTTCAGTAAAAGTCATTGAAACTGAAGCTACCTCTCGGACATTTTGATTTTTGATTCATAGTTGTAACTGAATCCACAACAGGCTAATCCTCCAGCAAGGTCCACGATCCTGCTCAGATGTTTACATAAGTGTTGGGAAGTAACATAATACAGTAGTACATGTACCGAGAATATGTATTCAGAATCCAAATTTTGAGTAACTGTATTCCACTACAGTTACCCATTCATTTGGTGGTATTCAGAGTACAGTTACTTTTCTAAAATCAGAGGAATACATGGCGCTACTTGGTCACAGAATTTAGGCTTCAAACTGCATAGAATCAGTGAGAAAAACAGAAAACACAGTTTTTGTGGTGTGTGCGTGTGTAATTTTTTTCTTTTCCAATCACTGAAACAAACATTAAGCTGTTTTCAATCCTATGTTGTGTTTTTACACAAAAATTTAAATGCAACTTATTGTAAAAGTATTGGGAGTACATTACAAAATTCAGGTATTCAGTATTCTGTAACTAAATACATTTTCAAAGTATTCTTCCCATCACTGCATAAGATGACATTAAAGTGTTTAAGTTAAATCTCATATTTCTTTTCCTCTGAGTCTGAGGAGTAGTTTGTGCGTGTGTCCACGGGGGGGCGCTCTCTGACCCTGTACTCGTCTTTGTCCCTGTGAGACTCAAACTCGCGACCTCCTCGTTCACTGGAGCAGAAACTACACTTAGTGCAGAGCCGTGTACTGCGTTTCCCACAAGGCCGGAGCGGCTGCCTCAGACCGGACCGCGTTTCCCAGAAGGCCATGCAGCGCCGGAAAAACTGTGTTCACCAAACGGAGCGAAAAACACGACAAACCGCCATCCCCGAGTTTAAAGAGTATTTACTGAAAAACACAGGGACTAAACCAGGACTAAACCAGGACTAGACCAGGACTAAACCAGGACTAAACCAGGACTAGACCAGGACTAAACCAGGACTAAACCAGGACTAAACCAGGACTAGAGCAGGACTAAACTGGGGCTAGACCAGAACCAGGACTAGACCAATTACATTTTTTTAATTCTACCAATGTTCAAAATGTAAATTATTGCACTAAATCTAAACAGATTTAGTGCAGTGGACCACTGTGGAAAAGTTGGATTGTATGTGAATATGTTCATTGGTTCGATTAAAGTTTGTGAATTCTCAATGATTTGCACATGCACAATAATAATAATAATAATAATAATGATAATAATGATAATAATAATAATAATAATAATAATAATGCTAATAATAATAATAATAATAATAATAATAATAATGCTCTTTTGTCTTTTGTCTTCACATGAGCGCGAGCGCCTCAGGAGCTCCTTCACTTTGAACTGCGGAAAATGAACAGGATCTGTGCGGTTATGGTAAGAACTGGTTTTATTTAAATGTATTCAACAGCCGTAGTTAACGTGTGCATTTGTACTTAAGACCTTGATTAAACAGTGTTAGGGGGAGGTAGTAGGAGGTTAACGAAAGTTTTGCTGCTCTGTACCTCAACATAATTTGTGTCCGACACTGACCTCCTCCATGCTAACTCAGAGCTAATGGACGTCCGACTTCTGCGCGATGTCCCTCGGCTCTAATGGCCCAGCTCAGACCTTTGCGCGGTGTCCCGGCTGTAACCATGTCCTGTACATACCTCTGGACATGTTCATCCCATGAGCCGCTGTGTTCCAAACAGGAAGGGAGCATGGCTGCTATTCGGCTTCACTTTCTATTGAAAAAACGTGGCCTGTTGCTGTCAGGCAGGTTTTTCTGACCTTTATATTATATTTTGGATCTCCAGTAGTTATTATCGCGGCAATAACTAATTCTTCCTAGGGTCCACATAAAACACATTATCCACCAAAACCATCACCCCTGCTCTCACCTCGACCCTCTCAAACTGCCTCCAACTTCCTCAAACTCAGCTGCAACAAATCTGAAATCATCATCATCATCGGTCCCAAATCTCTCCTCCCCTCCGCACAGAATTTCACTCTCACCTGAGACAGCCACACAGTCACTCCCTCAGCCCAGATTAGAAACCTCGGATTAATCTTCGACCCCACCCTCTCCTTCAGACCACACATCCACCACATCACCAAAACTGTTTTCTTCTACCTCCGTAACATTACCCACCTCCGCCCTTCTCTCTCTCCCTCCGCTGCTGAAACTCTATTGCAATAAGCTTCCCTGCGGACTTCCCTCCACTGACCTTCAAAAGCTTGATATGTTCAGAACTCTGCCGCCTGCCTCCTCACCCAAACCCGCTCACAAGACCATATCACGTTTTGCAACAACTCCACTGGCTCCCCATTCAACAACAACTTGAAGATCCTCCTGACCACCTACAAAGCCCTCCATAACCAGGCCCCTTCATTCCTCTTTGACCGCCTCTGGCCCGACTGCCCCTCCCGCCGCCTCCGATCAGCGGACTTCCCACAGTCAAGCCAAAGCACCGGACTCAAACCTCTTCACTCCCACAGTTGCTCTGAAAATGAAGTCACTGACTTGACAGACAGTGAAGATGAAGAAGACCAGATTGTTCTTCTGATCAAACAACTACAAGACAATGGAAAGACTTAGCACTCATTCTAGCTGCTTTAAACCAAAAAAGAAACTTCTTTCCAACCACCACAAAGTCTGACTAAGAATGACTTGAACTTGGCTCTGGGCTCCCAGGACGACAGTCACTCCTATGTGTCAATCTGAATTGAAGAAGTAAAAAGAAGTAATAAAACAAACACTTGCTTTAAAGTGAAACAGTACATCACAGGTTAAGTTCAGAAACTGAACTTCAAAATGAACAATGCACTTGACAGCCAAAGGCTGACTGACTGATCAGCCTTTGATTGTGTCTCAGACACACTCCCTTCACCTCCGCTCGAGGTGCCTCCAAACCACAGGAGGGTAGCGCCTAAACCAGTCTGTAAATTCTCAGACGATCACCAGACATGACATAAGGAAACCTGCTGTCCACGTGCAGAGAAGCATGTGATAAAAGACAAGAGATACAGCTTCACCTGTCGCCAATGTCAGTTCTCAAATCAAACTGAACAATCTGTTTAAGCAGAGAGACAAAATACCAGCCAAAACAAAACCAGCACAGCATGGTCACTTTACAGCAAGTTATCGCAACTACCTCCAGAAACTGAAACAGACCAACTAGAGTCCAACATTGGCCTTGCTTATGGTCATGTCCTTAGAGAAAACTAGGACAGAACTCACTCACTCAAACTCACAACGACTCTTTTCGGTTTTGTCAACAGCGATTACTGAACTAAACAATCCCTTCATCAACCACAGAGGGGCGCCAGTTTTAATTTCACTAACCTCTTTCATGAATGAATCTCTACACATGCTTCTAGGCAGTTACCCTTTAAACTCACTGCAACTAGTTCAGTCACCGTAAAAGAGCATTCCTCTTTCACTGGAGCCTGTCTGGTGTACAAGAGGCCAACCTTCTTTCACCACACCATGGATGCACATTTGAACAAGCAAAGACACAGTTGTTTGAAAGTTTGAGTAAACTTTGGAATGAACTCTTCTGAAACAACTGACAAACTGAAGTCTGAGAAATGTGCCATAACTGACGGATTTCACAGTTAAACGTTAAACTTTATCTGCAAATGGATGCACGTTAGTCCTGGACACATCTGCAGCCTGTCCTGGTTTAAACCTGGTTTAGTCCTGGTTTAAACCCGGTTTAATCCTGGTGTAGTTCTGGTTTAGTTTTGGTTTAGTTCTGGTGTAGTCCAGGTTTAGTCCTAGTTTAGTCTTGGTTTAGTCCTTGTTTAGTCCTGATGTAATCCTAGTTTAGTCCTAGTTTAGTCCTGGTTTAGTCCTGGTGTAGTCCAGGTTCTAGTTTAGTCTGGTTTAGTCCTGGTGTAGTCCAGGTTTAGTCCATGGGAGTGGATCTCCCAGTGGAGTTCTGATCTGAAAAAACATTGAATTTAATTGAATTAAAGGACAAATACCATGAGATTAAACACTTTATCTCAGCCTGTAAACTGTTCATGCTGTGAACAATTAAACGTTTTAATCAAAGTTAGCCAAAGATCTGTGAGGATATATAAATTTTAGCACGGCTCAGAAAAAACCTCATAGCAATAACATTACGGCAGAAATGGTCGGGTTGACAACATGCAGCAGTCAACGTTTAATATTTGTGAATATTTTGATTTCTTACCATTGTGAAGCACAGGTGTGATAAACTCATGTGCCTTCAATAACGTCCACGCTCATAACGCTTTATCAAACATTGTAAAGAACGGACTTTATTCTCCTGAGTTAGGACACAGGTCAAACACCGTGCTCAGCAGATTTACTTCAAAGAAAATCTAAGCAGAGTTACACAAAACATGATTTCTCCCTTTTTTCCCAAAAGCTGTAAGTGTAAAATCTTTAAAGCCTGTGACGTGGCTGCGTAAGGACTTTCACACACAAACACACATTATAAACATGCACACAGAGGTCACTAGTGCCTGAGTTTGGAAACATAATATACACTATAGAATACAGCAAAGACTCATATATGTACCTACTTCAGTAACTACTAAAATCACGAATTGACAAAATTGACCCCTAAACTCACCTTGGCTCAGCAACTTTGCAATTCTATTTTAAGCAAATAACAAAGATTTGTAAACTGTACATACAATATTTAGTTATTTTATCTGCAGCAGATTCAAATCAGCCATAAAAGTTTCACCGAAGCAACAAAAACAGTCAAACTAACTCGATAAAACTAAGTAAATGCAAATGGTTATGACTGTGAGTGTCCTGCAGGGGGCACTCTGTCTGCACGGCTCAGACTCAGAGACAAATGTTTTATTTCAATCAGAAAATATAAAACCATGAATGTGTGTGTGTGTGTGTGTGTGTGTGCGTGTGTGTGTGTGTGTGTGTGTATATATATACACACACACACACACACACATGTGTGCGTGTTGTGTGTGTGTGTGTGTGTATATATATACACACACACACACACACAAACATTAAAATAAAATAAATCAGTTTGGACAGAATTATCTCTTTTTGATAAAATAAATGATTTTTTTGGACGATTCATAAAAAAAATAAATGCTCTTTCTTTAACTATTTCTGATAAATACATAAATTAAATAACATAATAAAACAGGAATAAACCAGGACGACCCAGGACTAAACCAGGTTTAAACCAGGTCTAAACCAGGACTAAAGTAGGACTAAACCAAGACTAAAACTGGTCTAAAGCAGGACTGAACCAGGACTGGACCAGGTCTGTCCCAGTCTAATCTGTGAGAAACAGGTCTAGACCAGGATCCTGGATTAATGTCCCTTAGGAGGGTCTCGGATCTGGACCAGGACTTTGTGAGGTCTGAGTCCAGCCTCAGAGCCTGTTTCACATGATAAACAAAAACACAGAGAAGAAACAGAAACAAGGGAGAGGAGGGGGATTTTTTTTTTAAACTAAAATCTGTATAGAGTTAGAGGTAGAGAAGGAGGGATGGACAAAAGGGTAATTGAACTCTCAACTGAATAAACGACGTGTCCTTCATGTGTCCTTCATATTTGTGCTTCAAAAGTGATTTTTTTTTTAAACTAAAATCTGTATAAAGTGAAATTCTTTCTGAGTTTCTGAATTCTGAATGAGACACAGGTCAGTTTACCTCATGACGTGATTTCATATTTTACTGAACCATAAAGAATTTTATTTTATGTTAATACATTTATTAAAATATTAAATGAAGAAAAAACTTGAGTACATTTGTTCTAGATTTATGTCGTAGTTATTGATATTTTGCAGCTGATGTCATTAACATTCCCTGAGATGTGACGCTAACTGGAGGCCCTGCTATGTCTGAGGGTTTTTTTAGACTTTAATCAGAGCTGTTTTAACACAATCTGACCGAGTTAACTTAGATGGAACTACAGGTGATCTGATTTGTGCTGTTAAACAAGTCCCTCTCAAATAACATGACTGTCACAGGCTAGCTAGCATTAGCCAACAGTTTTTCAGTTAGTCACTCTCACCTTTTTGTTGAAAATCAAACTCCTAAACAGGACCATGAACACTTGTATTGATCACAGGCTCCTGAAAATGTGTTGTTTAAATCCATTTTGTATTTTTTCTTGAGTTTTCTTGATCTCAGCCTCCTAAAATGTGTTGTTTAAATCCATTTTGTATTTTTTCTTGAGTTTTCAGACAATCTTAAAACTTATCAGGCTGCGTTTGCTAATTGTGCATTGTGTCACCATGGTAGCTGCTGAACATTCCACCATAGACATACATGCAGAACACCCCAAGTGTGATGTCACCGTAAACTGTCAACAGTCATGGTCATCTGTGTTCTGGGTCCTCTGCTTCACAAAACTTTCCATGTTTTTTTTTTTGTCTCGTTTTTGCTGACTGCAGATTCTCTGTCTTACTTCTGCTTTTTAAAATAATTGTCTTTATTAACTCTGTCATTATGAAACCAGCCGCACTGCAGAGGTCAGAGGTCAGCCTCAAACCCAGGCCCCAGTAAATATAATAAATCATAAACGTCATAAGGCGACGATTTGAAATAAGTCTTTATGCAAACAAGAAAGATCGATTCTGTAGAGGCCGAGAGACCAGCTCTAATGAGGCTAACCACTCTGCTGCAGCAGGACACAGCAGGAGTCTAACCCACAACCTCCAAGACTCCAAGACTAAACCAAGTCTAAACCAGGACTAAACCAGGACTGAACCAGGACTAAATCAGGACTAAACTAGCTCTAAACCAATACTAAACCAGAACTAAACAAGGACTACACGAGGACTAATCCAGGACTAAAGCAAGACTAACCACTCTGCCACAGGTGTGATTGGCAGGTGGTAACCGCGGTTACAGCCTCATTAATGAGTTTATGAGCTCATTAAAGGGGCGGAGTTGTTAAACTGGACTCAGCCTCTGGACACGCCCCACACAAACTCCACTGGGCTCCTCTCTCCTCGTCTCCTCGTCTCCTTGTCAGCAAACGTCGTCTTTTTGTCTCCTTCTTCATTTCCTTCCTTGTTTCCTCCCTTGTCTCCTTGTCTCCTCGTTTCCTTCGTTGATTCCTTCCTCGTTCCCTTCCTCATCTCCTTATTTCCTCCCTTGTCTTTTCTCTCCTCGTTTCCTCGTCTCTTCCCTTGTGTCTTCCTTTCCTTCTTCATTCCCTTCCTCGTTTCCTCCCTTGTCTCCTTGTTTCCTCCCTTGCCTCATATCCTTATCTCTTCACTTGTCTCCTTGTCTCCTTCTTCGTTTCCTTCCTCGTTTCCTTGTCTCCTCCTCCTCTCTAAGTGGAGTGTGCATGTTCTCCTTATGTGACTGTGGCAGAGTGGTTATCCTGAGGTTGTGGGTTAGACTCCTGATCTCTTTATACTTCATAACAGTCTGAAGAACTCTTTATGGTGAGATATAAAAGTTTAATGTAAATGTGAAATAAAGAGCCTCTGAGCAGAAGGTTAACACCTGTCGTAAATTTAACAGTAACTCAGGTGTGCTTCACCTGTCAAAGCGAGGGGCGGGACCACGGGAAATGTCAGCCAATCAGAGTAAATGGGAGGAAGTGTCGGCCAATCACAGCGCAGTGTTTAGAGTCGGCGCTGAGTCTGCAGATTTTACAAGAAATATGAGAAGTGAAAGGTCTTAATAACAAGGAGATGAGGAGAGGAGACGAGGAGAGGAGATAAAGAGAGGAGACGAGGAGAGGAGACGAGGAGAGGAGACAATGTGACGGTACAATAGACTAACTGACACTGTGGGAGAGTGTTGATGATAATTATAAAAACTTTAAGAGATTAACAAAAAATTCAGCCCTGATCATTTAAATATGTTTTGAAGAATTCGTTTCTCAGGAGCACCTGGGACCTGGGGTCAGAGTTTACGGTGGATCACAGGTTACAGTTTTATTTAAACAGTTTGAGATGAGGGTTAAACTGGTTTTATTTAATCATTAGAGACGAGGGTTACATGGTTACATTTTTTTTATTTAAACGTTTGAGACGAGGGTTAAACTGGTTTTATTTAAAGATTTGAGACGAGGGTTAAACTGGTTTTATTTAAAGGTTTGAGACGAGGATTA